>CM055900.1:17228776-17291276 GCA_029582155.1 Panopea generosa | reverse complement strand
ACTTCTACTGCTACTACTACTACTACTACTACTACAACTACTACTTCAACTACTACTACTTCTACTACTACTACTGCAGTACAGGATTGTTATAAACCCGTGACATATTATATTAACCTAGTGTAATATCACTCGGTGTCATCCGTATAACTCGGCTCTCGTCCGTAAATTGCTGAAGTACTTTCGGACTTGTCCGAATACATAAATGACCTCGAATTGTCATGGTAACAAGACGTTATTTATGTTAGATCCTCGTTATAATGGCAGATTTTAAGTTAGACATCTGTATGTAAAGAACTGAAGCTGTTCAAACCTTTTCATTGTTACTTGTTCAGTCTTCGCGTCATCAATAGTTGGAATGACCTGCCCCAAGATATTATTGCGTCCGATTTACGGGACATCTACAAACAAAGACTACATCGCCAATGGAATGAACGGATGCAAATGAGACACCAGCAGGGGCTATGCCAAAATCTTAAATTCCCATTAAACTTGTAAATGTAGAAGTAGCCAACTTCTTTACAATTTTATATATAAGAATGGATTTATATAATTTCACTCTTTCATTAAATGTAATAAAAAAAATCAGGTATGTTATCAGTACAAATGATTATCGAGGATAAGTTGCCCAGCACTTGCTGGAACACAAAACAGCATGAGTCAGAAATCTCTTCATGAAATTCCGTATACGGCAACAGTTGCCGAGGTGGAACAAGACGGTAAAGAATAAAAAAGAAGTGTTCGTATAGATGCACTGTAAAAAATATCTAAATAATTGATAAAAGATGCAGTTGTCTATGTTTGCACGGCGTATAAACTAACAAATCTAACAAATCCACAACACCAAACAAATCGCGTTTGCACACGCTTCATAACGGCTTAATATAAGAAGGCAATGAAATTAGCAACTTAAGTATGAAAAGAAATACTTATATTGTAATGGAGATGGCCGAATTTGAAGCTAAACAATAATAAAAAGGTTCAGTTTATAAGTCTATGTATGCAACCGTTTTAATTGTTTGTGTGTTCGCTTTTGTATTAATTTCTGACTTTTTCTCCCTTTTACTTTTTTATAAAAATCTGCATTTTTTACGACAAAGTATGGTTTATGTTTTTTAAAAGCAGCAACACTATGGTTACACATACTTTTTTAATTGATATTGTCCAAACGTGAATTCATCTAAAAAGCGCTTCAAATTTCATCAAAATATATCATCAATAAAAAAACAACAACACAAGCAATTGTAATTAAAACGCTTTCTTTTAATTATGAATTAACATATTCAGATAGTTGTGTGCACTTTGCAGCTATTAACACCTCATATCATACGTCAAATTATTTAGAAGTGTATGTTTTACTATAAAAATAAAACAGGTGATGTTTACCTGGAACTGTTATAAACATCAACAGATATCTTATTAATGATTTAGGGGTTTACATTTATTTTTCGCTGTATTACTAATATATAGTTAAATACTATATTCGCCAGGCACGATTTACCTACTTTACCTATATCTAAATGCAGTGACCGTATCTCATTTGCATTCAAATTTGAATCGACTGTACTTTTTTTATGTCTTATCATTCTTACCTTTACTGTTTTGCTATTTTTCAGGTTGCAAAGTGCGATGGAACTGCATGTCACAATACTTGTCTTGTCTACAATTTTAGCAAACCATATCGTTAACAGTGAGCAATCTCTACAGCCAGACCATGTGGAGGATTTGACTGACACATGTCAAGGTGAAGGGTGTTCAAACGAAGAAGAAATGCATCGAGATGAAACCTTGAAATATCTTTCAGATCAAGAATTGCATCCTCACGAGGAAACTATGGATGAAACAACATTTCATGACTGGACGGAGGCAGACATTAGAGAACTTTTAGATGAAATCAAACAACATCGTCTCACAAAAGAAGAAGTAAGACGATTAATGGCCGACTTAAGACATTTTGCTGCTCGGAGACAAGAAACTGTTGATGACCAATTGTACGAATCAGACGCAGATATATACGAACTTCCACCATTAGTGAGAGTAGATCCGGGACAAGTGGGCGACGAGGTGGAAGTCGAGCTCCAAGATGGAGTGTTCTATAAGCGAATCACACGATCCGTCAGTCCTCCAGTATTCGGTAAGATACCGCTATATTTATATTTTGTTTTACAATGTTAGTACATTCATTTAAGTTACGCTACAAAATCTAATTTAAAACTTGTTTTAAGTTGGTGCTTTTGAACTGTTTAGGAGTTCATTGTGACCGTGTGGTGTTAAGTCGCTGTCTCAAGACTTTAATCGTTCGCCGTAAGGGTCCACCTCGGTTCGCCGTTAGGGTCCTAGGTTAGAGCCCACCTCGGTTCGCCGTTTGGATCCTGGGTTAGAGACCGCATCGGTTCGCCGTTTGGGTCCTGGGTTAGAGACCGCATCGGTTCGCCGTTTGGGTCCTGGGTTAGAGACCGCATCGGTTCGCCGTTTGGGTCCTGGGTTAGAGACCGCATCGGTTCGCCGTTTGGGTCCTGGGTTAGAGCCCACCCATCTCGGTTCAAACAGTTTATATAAGTCAATGTAATCATGCGGAAAGACGATGATTTTACTTAGGAATGTTTATTTGAGATCAACAAATAAAAACGCTTGCTATATATGACCTGCATAATCTGCAGTTTGTTAAAAGTGTCATTAAGCTACAAACATAAAATACAAATTGCGTGTTTGTATTTAACATTCAAATAAAGTAATGTAGAGCTCAATTTAAAACAATTCTACCTACAGTCAAATCTGTGTAAGTAGTCACCTCTATTAAGCAGCCACTTGTCTTAAGCAGTCATATTTGCTATTTCCTATTTCTATGCGTTCAGGAGAAATTAACCTGTAACCTGTCACTTTTTCTTCTTCCCTTGACTGGCTGCTTAAGACAGATTTGACTGTATTCAAAAATGTTGTTTTATTTAGATGAGTATTTTTTTGCTTCAGAGATTCCTAACTTTCTAACACCTGAAGAATGCGACAAGGTAATGGATTGTGCTCTCGAAAACGGACTCAACATAAGCAATCTGTTTGGTGCAGATATCCATGAAGAATTAGCAGAGGGTAAGAATCAATCCGATGTTACACGCATAAGTGAACAGACATTTTTGGAGCAGGCTGACATCGATGGAGAATTTTTGGATTCTTTGCAATCTAGGTAAATTAATTAATATATAAAAAATATGTATTGAAGTAATGTTAATAATATTTCTGATTTCTTCTGAATCGTGAAGCTTACTCAAAAGGCATATATCTTGCAATAGAATACACTTAGAGACACTGCTAACTACATTTCTCTTTTTGGTATTTTTCTCGGAAAAGCCTCGGCAAATAGAAGTATTTTTTTTAGTTTGAAATATGCAAACATTGTTTAATGTATTTTATGAATTTCATCTGAAAACAGTAATACTTTTTAACGGCGTGGTAATAGCTAACGAAGGGAAAATGTAATATTTTCTAAAGTAAATCCTGCGTAGTATGATGGGGTGTTAAAATGTAGCATATAATACTAGTACTGTTTAAAAAGGTTTAACTTTATTCTCGATGAAATATATGTAATATGATATACCATATATGTTCTTTTAATCCTTAGAATATTACCTCAATCGGTCCAGGCTTCTCTGAGAAAAAGCAAAAAAAGGCAAATGCATTGTTAGCAATGACTCTAAGTGTATCGCTCGAGACGGTGTTAGGTTTATATGTTTCATTATCCCTAAACACATTCGATAAAAATGAGTGTGATAATTTATTTTCTTATTTTCTTGGATCATTTTTATGCTTTGTCAAAGGGGTCCTCCTGATCGCTTTTAGTTTTTTATTTAATTTTTTTCTCTATAGTTTGTGTTTTACCGTTAATTTAAGATGATCAGAATTCAGTTTCATTGGAATTGTCAAATTAATTGTCACAATAATTACCACAATATTATCCATTAAAAAAATCAATAGTTACCTTATGATCCCTAAAAAACATGTACAGAATCAACACCCAAAACTCCCCCTCCCCTCACACACATTAACACACGCACGCACGCATGCACGCACGCGCGTGCACGCACGCACATACGCTTGCACACACACACACACACACACACACACACACACACACACACACACACACACACACACACACACACACGCACGCACGCACGCACGCACGCACGCACGCACGCACGCACGCACGCACGCACGCACGCACGCACGCACGCACGCACGCACGCACACACATACACGCACACAAACACTCACGCATGCACGCACGCACGCACGCACGCACGCACACAAACACGCACGCACGCACGCACGCACACACACACACACATATTGATTTAAATCGTTAATTCGAAAAATGAAATATAAAACAGAGTGTTTCCACTTTAATTCTAGTGCACTCAACCAATTTATGTATCCATAACCTAGTAACCTACAGTATTTTTGTCTGTTAATGCATTGGTTTCACTTATTTTCATTTCAAAGTAAGTACCTTTAAAACCTGTGCTTCGTTTTCGTATCTCTTCATGTGTTGCGTTCCATTTTTGGTAATGAGTATATCTCCGGTTAATTAGTGAAAGTCTTCCTATATCCAATATGTGTTGTCATCTATAACAAAGTGTAAACAATACACATTTTGTTTTTTATTAGTTATATCGGCATGATTAAAATCAATGGAAATACCAATATTGATTTTTTTTAGAATTTGGTTTAAAATCTAGCGTGACACTACTGGTTTTGTTAAATTATTTTTTCTTACATATAAATTTCCAGATAGTGATTCTTTGAGATTATCATCTCTGCATGTTTATACATTTACATGTACGCATGGCTCATAAATGTCAAAATGGTCACACATGTGAAAATGGGTCACAAATGTGAAAATGGTCATAAATGTGAAAATGGTCACAAACGTGAAAATGGTCACAAATGTGAAAATGGTCACAAACGTGAAAATGGTCATTAATGTGAAAATGGTCACAAATGGTCATAAATGTGAAAATGGTCACAAGTGTGAAAATGGTCATAAATGTGAAAATGGTCACAAATGTGAAAATAGTCACAAAGGTGAAATGGTCACAAATGTGAAAATGGTCACAAATGTGAAAATGATCACAAATGTGAAAATAGTCATAAATGTGCAAATGGTCACAAATGTGGAAATGGTCACAAACGTGAAAATGGTCACAAATTTGACGTTAAAATATATTTTCTTTTGTTAAAATTGAGATAGAAAATAAAAACATATTGAGTGTGCAACAAATACTTCAAACCAATGTTCGGTTTCATATTTCAGATTTCTGAACATCGGTTCACATTTGTAAGAATATATTTCTACATATGTGACAAAAATGTTTTTACCTTTGTGACGTGTTTTATTAAAAATGTGACCATCATCATTTTCACATTTTTGTGTTTAACTTCTTGAAAGATTTTATAGATGTGTTAAAAGTAATGAATGCTTGAATGCTACAGCAAATGTAAATCTGATACATATAGTCTATAGGAAAAGTGTAATATGATGCAATCATAAATAAGAACAGTAACCCGAGGCTGACTGATGGCATTATTCAACTAAGTTCGCTGAACTGAACATTTATGTAATATATTGGCCATTATCGCAAGCTGTTGCCTCACTTAAAATCTGCATGATAAAACTAATAATGACTTATCTTCCATTAACTTAACAGATGGTAGCGAATATGTTGTCATGTTTCAATAGACTTTTTACATACAAAGTGAAATATTCCTCCCTCTCTCTCTCTCTCTCTCTCTCTCTCTCTCTCTCTCTCTCTCTCTCCTCTCTCTCTCTCTCTCTCTCTCTCTACCTCTCTCTCTCCCCCTCTCTCTCTCTCTCTCTCCCCTCTCTCTCTCTCTCTCTTCTCTTCTCTCTCTTCCTTTATACCTCTCTCTTCCCCCTCTCTCTCTCTCTCCCTCTCTCTCTCTCTCTCTTTCTCTCTCTCTCTCCCACCCTCCCCCTCTCTCTCACTCTCTTTTTCTCGCTGTATATCTCTCTCTTTCTCCGGCCCCTTCCCCTCCCTCTAACCCTCTCCTTTTATATCTCCTCTCTCTCTCCCTCTCTCTCTCACTCTCTCCCTCTCTCTTGCCAGGTTATTTTTTATGTCCTTGTCTAAATAAATAATACAGAGTCTGAAACATATCTAAATATGAGTCTCTTTTTTCCATGGAACTCATTCGTTAGAGCTATGGTTTAATTTTGTTTTAACTCGAACTATGATATCGATGAAGCCGTTGTCTAGGGGAGTGATTGCTGTTATACTTAACATTACATGCGGAAAGTCGTGGTTTCGATCCCCGGTCGGGTCATACCCGAAAAACTTGAAGAATGGTACTAGAAGCTTCCTCGCTGGACGCTCACCATTTAGAGGAGAGTTCTAGGTCTGGTCGGCCCGGTGTCAGTATAATGTTACTGGGTGGGGTATCATACCGTGTGTCTGCGGCATGATGCTCCAGTCCAGTGCGGCAGCACTTGCAATACTGTCTCAAGTAGACGCCACCGCGAACTGATATTTTTTGAAAGCTACGCTTAGCACCATACAGCAACACAATGCAGATATACGAAACCATGTTGCTATCCCAAGTACTAAGTTCTATTAGAGACTAATTGGCTAAAATCGCTTTATATCAAGAGTTCATTGCATATAATCATAAAGGTCCTTCTAATGTCCTTGTTTTAATAAATAATTCCGAGTATGAAGCATACAGTTGAATGTTGTTCTTTGTTCAAAATAAAATAGGGATTGCCCTGGTAAAAGAAGAATTCCACTTAGATTTTTTTTTTTTAAAGTATTTTTTTTCATAGCAGGAATTTATACCCACATTAAAATGCGCCGTGACTAAATGTTAGGTTGACCAGCTTGTTATTTTAAATAAGGTGCAGTGACACCCTGAGATTTTTTGAAAAATGAAGTCTTCAAATGCTCATAAATACATGTATATGTTGAAATCCTATAAAAGTCACTTTTTCAACAGCAGTGAAGTCTTATTGCAGTATATGGTATGCAAACTTTTGATTTACTCATCTGCAGCAAGAAATCACAACCACTATGACCCATTTTGAAAATATTTAAAAACCAAATTACATAGGAATCAAGAAAAAAGGGGCGTGACTGTGTAGTGAGACGTTAACATTACTTAATCATGAACTGAATCAATGAAACAAAGTCCGCTAATTTCCTTGGTTGCGTCTATTTAAATGATATAGTTCAATTTCGTTGTTGACCATAGTATTGTACGTAAGTATTTACCTGGCACACACTAATCTTCGCCAATATGTTCGGGCGTGTAAGTTGCTATTCGTGAATGTGATATGGTGCCGATTTTAAATTAGTAATGTATTGGTTAGTGTTTATAAACGGTAACACCGTTTTTTACGCTCGGACACCGACAGTTTATTTACGGATATCAATAAAGTATTTTAGAATGTAAGCCTTCCTCAAATAAGTATAAAAAGGACATACAATAATAAATGATTTTCATATTTAATTTCATCAAACATACATGATATGTATCCAACATATATTTCAGAATATCCAGATTATCTCATCTTGATATTGAACTTATAAAACGATCTGAGGCCATCCAGGTAAGACATACGTATCATCTTAACATTTATTTAAACACTTACATTTTCAGTACTGCTTGCATCTCGTTTAGGCATAAAACCACCATTGGAGAAAGGAAGTGCTTCCGTGGGGTAGTCGCATTATGGCGGTTATAAATAATTCTTATTTCTTCTTCTTCAAAAAAAATCCATTTTCCTTATTTAAATGCTCCTTTTTTTATTTTAATGTCATTATTGAAGTATTTTGAACATTGTGACAGCATTGTCATGTTAAAATTGTGAATTAAAAAAAATGATGCTTGAAAATTGGGATATGAATACATGATTCCGGAAGTCTACTTTCACTTTGTCAAGTGTACACACTGAGCAGAAGAAAAAATCTCTTATAAGACACATGACCCCTAGTTCTCTCATCATATTTTGGTAGTTCAGAGGTTGACAAACAGTAATATGTAAAATTCACTTTTTTCATTTGGGTTTTTCTACGAATAACAAGCCATCAAACTTTTATTATTTACTATAGAATAAAGAACAAAATTAAAATAAATGTTGGGGTTACACCTTTAAGGTCAATAGATCATTCTTAATATTATCTCATGAATATTAATGACATTTTCCAGAACGAGGCTTGTTGAGCAAGGTGGTTGTTTCATATCCCAGTATTTCCCACATACAGTGATAGAGATTTATATAGGGTACAACAATTTCAAAGGAAAATATATGTCTTGCATATTTGATTGAAACTTGTTTAAAACATTTCAAAGAACCTTGTATTGGCAAAGTTTCAATCGATCTGATGCAAAAAGAACCGTATTTAGTATATTTGCAAGTGGTTACACCACTATTAAGTATATTATTTAGTATATTTGCGAGTGGTTACATCACTATTTAGTATATTTGCGAGTGGTTACACCACTATTTTGTATATTTGCGAGTGGTAGCACCACTATTTAGTACATGTATATCTGCGTATTTGCGAGTGGTAACACCACTATTTAGTATATTTGCGAGTGGTAAAACCACTACATGTATTTAGTATATTTGCGCATTTGCGAGTGGTTACATCACTCTGTAGTATATTTGCAAGTGGTAACACCACTATTTAGTATATTTGCGAGTGGTAATACATCTATTTAGTATATTTGCAATTAACCCAATCAAACTTAGTTTTGACTGATTAATATAAATAATTCAACCAATTTTTGAAAGTTATCATCAACAATAATAATATGTTTGTAACAGTAAAAAATGATGATTGATTGATTGATTGATTGATTGATTGATTGATTGATTGATTGACTATTTAGTGTTGTTTTATGCCATCGAGCGCTAACAGACTATCAGCCAACCTAACCACTGTTTTCTGGGAGCACACACCATCTCCACAAGTACATGTAACTGATAACTTTCCCACTTCAATCAGTGGTGAGAGACGAGTGATAATGAGACACAATGTCGTATATTAATCATCACAGAGAATGTTGCCGGGCGGGGATTCGAACTAACGACCACTCGATTGATTGTCAGACGCGTAACCGACTCAGTTGAGCTAATCGGGCCCTGCTAAATAATGATGAACTGTGTTCTCCAGGTAAACTGAATACAAAGATGTCATGCACTGTTCTGTTCTCTAAGCACTGACTATATCGACATCATGATTTACAAGTTTATATATGGGAATAATAACTGACTAAAAGGAAGACCTAAAATTACAGAGCAGACTACGGTGAGCGCGCCTACCTCGAGTGGAGTGACCGCTATATAAACGGTGTCAACAATATAATACTAGACAATTATTTATACCAAGGTGTCAAGAAGCCTCACCTATGTCGCCTATAGCGGCCTACATTCTTTTCGATCTTAGCAGTAAAACTGCACATTTATATCAAACATCATAAATTATGGATATTCTGTCCGTTAACGAAATATTAATGTTGTTTTTTTGCCTCTGTAGTGTAAAATTCTTTATTTTTGTTGACCAAACACACTCATTGTTGACCAGTTGACCAAACTCACTCATTGTTGACCAAACTCACTCATTGGCCAGTATCGGGTTATGCTAAAACTTTGACAAATAACACAGAAAATGACGACTTGTTTATTAACGAATTTCCTCATTAATAAGATAATCTGGAAGGACGGAATCAACCATTATTTTTGAATGTGATCATTCCTCTTTGTGAATAAATTTTCCAACATTTACTGAACAGAAAGTTACTACAGTTGATGCATCTTTAACACGTAACACGTTCGGACTGTAGGGACAATTTAAATAGAATATGGACTGGCAATTAATACGAGTAGGAGCTATATATGAAAAGTTATATATGAAACGTACGCACGCACTGCACGCACGGCACGCACTAAATTACCCCAACAAAACAAGGTTTATCATTAAAATTGTTGTTTAAGGTCGTAAGTTATGCACCAGGCGGACACTATCACGCTTATCTGGACACGGTGGATGCGTACGACTTACCGTGCTGTTTCCAGACCAGGTGCGGTGGTAAAGATGCAGCTAAATGTTGTCACTTGTGTAGGTAAGAAACCGTCATCATTTTTGTACATATTTCAGGTGGTTAAGTATGTGCCAGGAGGACATTACCACGCCCATCTAGATTCGACTGATAGTGATGAAGAATACAGACAACCTTGTTGTTTTCAGACGAATTGTAAAAACAAGGAGCAAACACCAGAGTGGACCGAATGTTGCAAGATATGCAGGTATGTAAAGAACCACGCTGTCACGTATATGTATGTGTTGCAGAATATGCAGGTATGTAAAGAACCACTCTGTCACGTATATGTAAGTGTTGCAGAATATACTGGTATGTAAATAACCACGCGGTCACGTATATGTAAGTGTTGCAGAATATATAGGTACTGGTATGTAAAGAACCACTCTGTCACGTATATGTAAGTGTTGCAGAATATGCTGGTATGTTAATAACCACGCGGTCACGTTTATGTAAGTATTGCAGAATATATAGGTATGTAAAGAACCACAATGTCATGTATATGTAAGTGTTGCAGAATATGCAGGTATGTAAAGAACCACGTGGTCACTTATAATGTCAGTGTTGCAGATATGTAGACAGGCGCGTCGCTATATATTCAGTTACCCTGCTGAGTAACATTTGAAATCAAAGTCTAAAAAATGGCTAAGAATCGATAGAAGCCGGCAATTGACATTTAACAGAAGGGGTGTACAAATAGTTACTTAAAAAGATGCAATATGAACTTTTCCATACATAAACCAAATTGTCTTTATGTAAAATATCGACCGAATTTACACTGTGCTGTTCGAGACCACCACCACCTCCCACCCCACATACACACTCCCCTCACCAGAGTAACTTCCAAATTTGTCACGCTACGCCCCTGGAAGGTATGTAAAGAACCACGTGGTCAAGGTTATGCCATTGTTGCAGAATATGCCGGTATAATTATATTAATGTAATAATAACACATTTAAAATCAACAATATCAATATTGCACTATGTTTGACATATAAAATGTTCTTGGCAGATGCCTTCTCAATCAACACAATCAATGTTAAGAAATAACAAATATGTACAATATTTCAATTTCATGAGAAAGATGTTTTAGTAGTCAGAAATTCTTTGTACAGATATTTAAAAGTAGACACGTAATTGATCAAGGTATATCGATTCAGAATTCCATAGCACAATAAGAATATGTACGTTTGAGAAGTGAATTTTTAGCCTCAGAATGCATGATGTTTATATTTAGTGTCAATGTGAATCTTCATAAGATAACATATATATATATATATATATGAAGGTGCTAAATCCTTAATTGCTTGAAATACACAATTGCAATCCTGTCAGAAAATGATAAACATTGAAGTTAATTAAACATCTAATAGAAGGTGTTTTATATGGCGCATCCAATATGACTAGCTGCTTTCATCTCTTATTATTAGTATTAGAAAGTATGTAACCGGTCCGCAAAATAGGCGAATAATAGTCCAATGTAGGCTGAATATACGCCTTGTAGAAAAAAAGTTCCGTTTCAAGATTTGGTATTTATATATACGTCTACTGACATATAATTTTGAATTTAGCTTATCACATGACTTAAACCACAGTGGTCGCCTGGTGGTAGAGCGTTCGCTTCGCATACGGTAGGTCGTGGGTTCGATTTCCGGCCGGTTCATACGAAAGTTGGTACTACAAGTTTCCTCGCTTGGCGCTCAGCATTTTGAGGATAGTTCTAGGTCTGGTCTGTCCGATGTCAGTGTAACATGACCGGATGGAGTATCATACCAAGTGTCTGCGGCATGATACTCAAGTTAAACAGCGCTTAGAATACTGTCTCAAGTAGACACCATCGCGATATGACTGGAACATTGTTGACAGCGACGCTAACCACCATACAACAACACCTGCAACGATTACTTACTGTAACCGGAAAACGAATATGATTACAATGTGTTTCATGTGTTAATTAGTATTATCCTAATAAAGCAATCATTAATCCTTATGATTTATAGAAATAACAGTACTAGTAATATGTCTGTGTCAGAGTCTATTGATTTAATATAATGCGTTCCATAATTTTGCATAGTTTATTAATATACTGAAAAAGATAAAGATACGCTTAATGGATTTCAAAACCACTTTGTCAAACTATTGTTAACGATATTTATAGTTTTAGAATTGGCATGTAAATGTAATTCATTAATAATTGTCTCAATCTGATCATTTTTATACGTTTTTGATTGGGTGTATATATAGAGAGGATTTTTCGAATAATGACTCGGTCTTGAAATACCACATAAACGATAAACGTTGTTTATACTTCCTAACAGATTTATGACAGTGCTGTATTACTTAAATGACGTAGAAGAAGGTGGAGAAACTGCCTTTCCTTTCGCGGATATTTCAGACACATTAATGGAGGTAAGTCAGTGCAGACGATGTTGACGTACTGTATCTAAATCTGCATAACCAGTGCTTATGTCCTTATGTCCAAATCAACAACAGAAAACTGGTATAATTGTGGCATTGAATCATGTCGGGTGCCAAATACCGGTGTTTAACGTCAGAAATCATGTATTCAAACTCGCTAATATCGCCGATATTTGAATAAGACCTGACCCTTGGAACACCGTTCAAAAGTATGATTCATTTACTGCAGTTATATCCGTAAACGCCGGAAATGTCCGTGCATCATCGATTTAATCCTTGTAAATGGTTATAATGTTTTTTTTCGTATATTTATACCTCCGATCTAGACGTATTTCTCCGTAACACTGTGATTGAATCTGTGGATTGTCGCTCGGGCGGCCCGAGTTTGAATTGCATACCTGAAATATATTGTTTTATTCGTTTCCCTGGCAACACTGTTTTCCCTATAGTGCTCCTTAAACGGTTTCTGATAACAATTACTAAAAAATAGTTAAAACTGAATAAAAATGGTCAATATAAAATTATAAGCATTTACACGTATATTTTTGCACATGATCTAGCGACCGTTTTAATACCGAAGGATGACGGAATTAGGCAAGTATATAATTATGACTGAATCGGTAATTTCCGTTAGCGAAGCAGTTAATACTGATCGATAGGTTTAGATTTTAAAACCCGATTTATTCATGAGGGGTATCGATTTTATAATTAATGCATCAAAGGGCTTAAGAGTTCACGAAAAATATTGTTGTTTCTTTATTAAAAAAATATAATATTTAGAAATATATTCAAATACTAGTTACGCCGCTTTAAATCATGAATCAGTATACATACAAGCAATACATTTACCGTTTATGATAAAATATAACATGTATAGCATCCGCTTCTTGGTTAAGGATTGTCTTACTGCGTATTCAGCGTACAGAAAATTAATTTTGTTTCGGAGTTAAAAAGCCATATAGAGGCACAGCTTATGATTTATGTACAGGGAGATCTGGTCACGAAATTCATGTAATAAGACCCGAAAATAGAAAACTACTGAAGCCGTTGTTAGGTGACGTATGGGTGTCGAATATTGCCTTTACAAATAAATCCATTATATCTTGTGACGAGTATACCTTTTTTAGTTTTTATATATCTTGTTTAGTCTATATTGTATACTAATTTTTTTTTTAAGTTTGATGGCGAAGAAAGTTCAATTTGAACCACTCGGGATTAATAACACTCTTAAATTAAATTACATTGATTGAATCAATACATACCGTCTTCCTTGTTCTAGTGGCTAAGGCGTCCGCCTCGCTGGCTGGAGGTCGTATGTTCTAATCCCGTTGGAAACACTATTTCTCTGATGCGGCCGGTTACTCGCCCAGCAGTTAGTTAAACCTGATTAAGGGTTACCGAATGTCAAACAGCCTGACGCCTGGCAAGGATAGCTTTCGGGAAGTAACTGTGTACAGCATAAAGGTGCCTAATAAGCCCAGTATGACTGGCCCTATCGGTAGGGGTGACAAACAAACACTTTATCTCAATTTGTAGTACCTGATTTAAACCTTATCGTTGTCGCCTATTCTTAAAATGTTTTTCAAAAACTCAGAGGATAGGGACGATGGGCACTTCTAGGGGGGAATAAGACAAATTTCCAAATTGGTTGTCTATTTGCTATCCATGGAGATGACACCATAGACAACTACCTGGGAGTAATTGTCTATTTAAATATCTAATTCACCACCTGGTCTTGTCTACTGTTATATCTAATAACCACCTAACATGTTTTCGTTATTGTCTAATTTGGTAGAGAAAACCATTAATAAGTACGTTATACATGGTGTTGTCTTACAATGTTTAGGAAAAGATGGACGATAACGCGGAGGAGGACTGGTTCAATCTTAGCTACAACTGTCACAACTCGTCCCTTGTTGTGAAACCAAAGCGTGGCACGGCCATTATGTGGTACAATCATTTTGTTGACGATCAGGTATGAAACAGGTTAATATATTTTATCAGCTTGAATGCAAAATAACTTGGCTTAAAGCAACACATCCACGTTTAAACTTTTTAAAAAAAAATTTCATTTGAGTTGTGAGCACATTTCCCATACATAAATATATGGTCAGTGAGCTGTATATGTGCTAACAAACACTATCCAGAACGCTTTAGAATTATAAAAAAAGATGTTCAAATTATAAAGCGTGACAAACGCTTTATAAATTATTGTTAAATTGCCGAGGATTCCAACTATGCTTCAAATTGAATTATGCGAGTCGTATTAAAAAACTTCACGTTTTAGTGCGTAGTGTACTTTACCTGCCTTGAAAGTCATTTTGACAATTTTTTTTGACTCGGGTGAGTTACACGCTTGTTTTATAAAGTGTTAGCCACGCATTATAATTTGGGCATCATTTTGTTCGGGATTGTGTTTATATGCTCATATACAGCTAATTGATCATATGTTTGTATGGGAAATAGTGCTCATAACTCAATGAAATTTTTTTTTTTAAAAGTTCAAACGTGGATGTGTTGCTTTAATGGTAAATTTTAAGCAACTTTTAACGTTACTAATATAATAGGTCTAGAGCTGCCTACTACTACGAATATAATTTTTTAAGCTGTATTGATAATTACTTTTTCTCCTGATCTATACATATATGAACTTATATCTATATATGAGTAGGATCCAAATAATGATTCATAACTACTCATATGTTTCTGTGTTTGTCTGTTATGTTGCGTATGAGTAGTAATAAATCATTTGCTGGATACTGCTCATATATAGCTACCAGTTCATGCATGTAGATCATCCTAACAGTCCACATGTGTTGCATGTAAACCCAGTGCATATAAGTCATGGTTGGCACCTATTCTATTGAGTTTGTAGATGTCATGGTCTTGTGTCCTTGGTTTGTATTGTAGCCTAGGCGTGCTCGCCTTAGTCTGGTCTGTACATCTATGTCTGGTTGTTCACATATAATTCGCCACACACACACACACACACACACACACACACACATATATATATAAATCTTTATATGTGTGTGAAATATTATATGTCATTCATCAGATGGTTTCTGCATCTGAAAGCCAAAATAGCGCTGATCTCTAAAATTAGGCTTTTGATCCACGGATCCCTGAAAGTAATGGCCATTGTTCCCCAGATCCTTAAAATAATTGACCATGTTCCTCAGATCTCCAAAATCCCTGGAAGGGTCTCTCTAATATGATTACCTAAAGACAATGATGAAATGATATTCGTCTTCTATTTCATTTTGTTTTTACCAAAATATCACCAATATCGCAATGATGTTCGAATTGATGCACATATTATGCTAAAGTTTTCGTTTGATGTATTTTATATAAAAAAATCTGCATATAAGTACGGTTGTTTATTTAACCTAATAATGCTTTAGTTCTCACGCCTGTTTTGATATTTTAGACAGGGTACCTTGCAGAGGCAGATTTAAGGTCGTATCACGGTGGTTGTGATTTAATCAAAGGATCAAAATGGATTGCAAATAACTGGATAGCTGGATGCTCGTACGAAGACAGATTTATACCTAGTGTATATTACAAGCCACCTCCAGTACCATAGTGTTATATGCTGGGATATTTGTTTCGTGCGTAGTCATGGTGATGGTGGGTGAGCACATCAGCATTTCTGAGAACCTGAGACGTTACATTGCTGTTAGTGTCTTTTTTGTTTATATCTAGTCTATTTGGTGTTGGAATGAAATACTGATAAACAATGTTAAGATTGACTATAGCGGTTCATCGGTAAAAATGATATCGGTACAGCGAATATATAGTGGTACACCAATAAAATAGCGGTACACCGATAATAGCATCGGTCCACCGATCTATTTTTAACTGTCCACCGCTATATTATGTTGGTGCAACGGTATTTTCCGTTGATCCATCGTTAAACTAAAATTGTCGGTGTAATAACGGTTCACCGGTATAAACCCAAATCAACGTCATTCTATTTATAGTAAGAGTAATAGACTCATCAATTATAGGTAACACATTAATACTGAATCTATTGTTTTGTATAATTTATGTAACAGATAAATGTGGTGTCATCACTAATACCGTAGGTTCCATCTAAAAATAGAATGACACAGTTTCAAAATAGCGTATTGGGTTTATACCAGTGATTTTGACCCTGTTTGTACACCATAGTGAATATTTATTTTTTTTATAATTCTGTTGTATGTGTTTTATACATATGTATACGCGTACGTATTCCTGTCCGAGTACACATGTCGTGTTTATTGAGTATATGTGTTTCAATGTGTACATATGTGTGTCATCTTTAGTTTATGTTATCAATAATATATTTTAGTTTCATTGTGATGTAAGCTAAAAGCGAATATGAACCGCTCGCTCTCGATGTGAAGTAAGATTTTGTTTCTGACAGGCCATTATGTTGAGCCTGAAACCTGTTTAATTAATTATATGTATTACTTGCATGATGCTTCTTTTTAAGGTTAAGGTTAGGATTAGGGTTAATGTTAGGGTTTCTCAGTTATTAAGTGTCTCGTGTATGCTGCATCAACCTTAATTAACAATATGTGTTGGGTTTTATAACCTGTAACAAATGCTGTGCCTATTATATACCGGTGCTAGAATATTGTATGTGTATTGTAACACTACATTACATACTGTACCAGACGGACTATTATGTCTATTATGCCAGAATGTCTATTATTTATGTTGGAAATAAAACTTATTATAATTATTATTATTAATAGTGTTTATTGTAGTGTTATCCCTATCGAAAGGACCAGCCACAATGAAACGCCTTCATATTTGACTACGGCGAAAGGAAGACCACATTGTCCACTGGAAATACTCTCTGACGAGTTTATGTTCTATTGATAGTATTACATGTAGTATTATATATTTAATCAACTTAATACTGATATTGCATATGCTAGTCTGCTTGATTCTTAATAAGTTATTAGTGCAATTAATTTCTATGATAATTCAGGCTTTGATTGATTGATTGCCTCTATATGTCATGCTGACAACAAAAAGGACCACAATGGAAATAAGAATTTACTCATTTTGTGATAGCCTTGCTGATAATGCGCATGCCATATATGGTTCACTATGCCTCATGTATGCAATACTTTCATTTTAATATACATGTTGTTTTAATTGTCCACGTATGAATTCATTACCGAAATAAATCTATCTGTCTACAGGCACTGCACAACTTTACGATCTGTGTGCTTACATATTTATTTTGAAAAAAATAATCATCACAATTTAATTATGATCTAGGTTGTAAATTTTACATTTTAACAATGAATACTTGATTATGTCATTTATAACATAATTCTATTCATTGAATAACAAAATTTCAATTCATTTTTAGACTTGTTTTTAAGGTTACGCGCTTTGTATATATTAACATATATTTTTTTTATGATATGTTTGCTGTCAGAATTTTTAACAATTCAGTAGTAGTTTTATACATGAGACTTGGTTTTATAGAGTAATACCTTTTAAATCATATGGGTCTTATTTCTCTGTACCTATGGTATTCAAATTAAAAAAACACACGTCCGTTAGAACTCCGAATGTATTACATATTCTTCCTTCGAAAGTTGAGGACGGTTGCTTCCTCCTACCCTTCCCGACTTCAAGTGTGAAGTAACCCTTAGTCTAGTCATTGCACTAATATATTTTTTTATAAATATTTCATAAATGTGGTTGTAATTGAAAATAAGAGAATTGTCTAGAAAATATTGCTCTGCTTGATTCATTTATGCATCACGCGCTCATCCTACCGTGCTGTGACGTTGGAACAATTTATGACGTGCCGTTTTAAAACATATGATGTAATATACTTACTTTGACGTCTGAAAGGCCATTGCGATAACATTTAATAATAGATTAAATTAAAATAAGTATTCAGTATGTTTGGTATACAAGAAAAATAATCTTACATGCATTTTTCGGTTCAGATAGAAAATTCCGTCCCTTGGGTTAACAGTTACAGAGCCTCGTTCCCGTCAAAACGGTTATCCCTGGGGAAGGAATTTTCTATCCGAATCTTAAACTCATGTTAGATTGTTATAATCTTACTTCGAAAGGTGTGGTCGGTTGCTTCCATCTACCCTTTCCAACTCCAAGCCTATGTGTAGAAACCCTTGGTCTGGTCATTGTAACTCTTATTGTTTATACATTTACATGTCATAAAAATGTAGTTGTAATTGGAAAGAAAATATCTCTTAGTCTCACTGTAAGTTTTTATAAAATAAATCAGTGTTTCGACCAAGTCAAACATAATTATATCCCGAGTTATCAAAATTATTACACAAAAGTCTAAATGAGTTAATTGGGATAATCGTCTATTTTGGATAACATCGACTCATATATTATTTTTATTTTCTGTTTCCTGTTGAGGTTAAAATAAGCTAGCCAGGCCCGATTACTCGGTGACGCGTCTGACTGTTAATACAGGTGTTGTGAGTTCGAATCCTCCGCCCGGCATCAGTCTCCGTGATGATTGATATACGACATTGTGTGTCATTATCAATCGTCCCTAACCACTGATTCAAGTGGGAAAGTTATCAGTTACTTGTGGAGATGGGGTGTGCTCGAGTACTGGTTAATCCCAGGAAACAGTGGTTAGGTTAACTGTTAGGTTAATGTCTGTTAGCCCTCGATGGCATAAAAATGACGCTAAATAATCAATCAATCAATCAATAATCTAAGCTAACATAATATAACATTAAATCTCATTGTTATCAAAAAGTCAGTTTTTCCTAATAGCCAATATATATACACACAGATCGTCTTGACTAAAAAATCAAATGCCTATAAATTTCAATCTTTTATGATGCTTTTCTAAAATGATAAGTAAATGAAATATGTTTTTTAGAGTTCTAAAAGGCATAGTACCACCGTTGGAAAAAGGAAATGCTTCCGTGGGGTAGTTGCATAATGGAAGTTATAAAAAAATCCTCATTTCTTCTTCTTTAAAAATGCATTTTCCTTATTTTAATGCTCATTTTTTTTATTTGAATGGCATAATTGATGTTTTTTGAACATTTTAACAGCATTGTCTTGTTTGAAATGTGAATTTAGAAAACAAAAATGATACTTGGAAATTGGGGTATGAAAACATGATTTCGGAAGTCTACTTTCACTTTGTAAAAGGTGTACACACTGAGCAGAAAAAAAGCTCTTATATGACACATGACGCCTACTTTTCTCATCATAGTTTGATAGTGCAGATGTTGACAAACAAATTAAAGAACAAAAATCAATGGTAGGATTACACCTAAATAATTCAGAATTTTGTATAAAATGGTCGGTTTTTACTAACGATGACGATTTTACTTCGGTTTCGCGCAAAGGGAGAGAAGTTGCAGAGAAGCTCTGTGTACCACGACGGCTATTCATGCCGCACGTAACAGTACAGTCTAGGACAAGATGCGAAATTACCTGATCATATTATATTGTTGACCGAGTTTAAGACAAGCGAGTGGGTGTTGCAGAATACCATATACGGTACTTAACTCTATCCCAATTATAGTTGTTTTGCAAAATCTCTTCCAATTAATATTTGTCACGATCATTATCCCTTCGGTCTGGAAAAAACAAACTATTACACGCCCAATTCTTAAAGACTCAAGCTCAGATCGTCGCGTTCCATTTTGATTACAGAGGTGTCAGTTTACCCTCGTGTCTAAGTAAGTTGTATAGTGCATTCATCAATAAACGCTTGTCGACTCACCTCGAAGATCACGACGTCTTAGCGGAAGAACAGAATGGTAACAGAAAATACAGTGTACTCCGTTATAATGAATCCGGTTTTTGCTGCTTTTATAGATCTTAAGGAAGCTTTTGATTTTGTGGACAGAGATATGTTATTATACAAATTACGGTTAAACTAAATTGATGGAAAGTTATACAATTCTATTAAAAGTATATATTCTAGTTCAATCTCTTGTATAAGGATTAATGACAAAGTTACCGAGTGGTTTGATTGAAAGACAGGTGTGAAGCAGGGAGATAACTTGTCACCGACTCTGTTCTCTATAAGTAAGTAAATATTCTATTAAAGTGGCATATGCATGACATACATGACGTAGACAAATGATACAAGAAAGATAAATAAATAGCACCCGGCCCAATGGGCTTATAAGTCACCAACAATTAAATAGTAGTTGTAACACGTCGAAGTAAATACAATGTACACGTGAATGGGTTGACTACAACGGACTTCATGAAATCATTCTTATGTCTTTCATATAGTTGTGTATATATATATATCTTTATTTAAGTCTCATCTATGTACAAACATATAAATAAAACATACAGTAACACATACAACGTACATAGCCATTCAATATTAGAATTACAAGAGACTATCGCTATAATATTAATTGACACAAAATATATACAACTATCACAGATTATTCATGCATTATTTTTGCAAAAGATGTATACTATAAAGCATTATACACTAAGAATTGAGACACCGGCGCTAATCTTGGCTCGAGACCTAAAAGATTATTAAAATAACTTTTGTTAAATCGTGAAAGGAAAAATAAATGCAAATGCATCGCTATATAGTCAAAAGCTTTTTAAAAAATATTTTAAAAGATCAGTTATCACCCCAGATCAGATCTCAAATGACCTGATTAGCACCGATTTCTCAACATAATATAAAATTAATTTGTTTTACATTTAAGATATAATACATTATTTATATAAAATATTTCTACGTTTTTGTAGTATTGTAAAACAGGTTTTGGCACATATTCTTATCATATCTTTATTGGAAAAGAGAAACTTCATTTTATTACAGTCATCAAAATTATTAAAGTTTGCATCTATGCTTACTGCTTTAAGCATCAGATCTGTCCTAATATCTTTATAAGAGGCACATTTTAAAATAACATGACACTCATCTTCTATAGCATCATTACAGAAAGGACATAACCGGTCATTCTCATTAATACCCTCATATCGACCAGTTTCTAGTTTTAATGGCGCAACACCACATCTGAATTTTGCAAACGCTGATCTATGCTTCATTGGTAGCACAATTTTACAGTAATTTTCTACTTCATAATCATTTTTAAAAAGCCTATAAGTTCTTAATTTGTTACGTCCATTACCACGTATACTAGTTGTTTGATTTACACTTGCTTTCCACTCCGTAATATATATAGACATCATCTTTTCAAATACAGTATCAACAAATTTAATTTTGTTAATGTTTGAGTATGTATGAATATGAAGCTGTAAACTATCAAATTAATTTATAACTGTGAAAACCCAATTTTTACAAGAGTTATTAGCTTTATTTCGTGCCCAAATAAATATTCTTTTATTTAATCTTGTATCAATTGTATAGATGTTGCGTACCCAATGTCTAGCTATACATTTCCATTGTTTGACTATTGGAGGGACCCAACCCATATCGCCTGAAATGGCTGCAGTAGGTGTATATTTGCCAATTCCCAGAAAAAATCGCATCGCCCTATTTTGTATTGAATTTATGCACGAATAAGATTTAACGCCCCATATTGTAGCTCCATACGATATAACAGACCAAACAAGTGAATTAAACAACTTTGTAAATACTTTATGGGGCATTCCACCTAAGCTTTTATACCTGGCAATAAGTAAACCTAGAGCACGACCAGCGCTTTGAGCCACTATTTTTGCAGTTACATTAAAATCTAGATGCTCTGTCAATGTTAATCCAAGATATACATATTTATCAGTATAAGTTAGAACATTGTCACCGCAAGTAAATACAATATCTGATTTAGCAATTGACAATGGTCTGAAATGTACGATGCTACTCTTAGTAAAGTTAATTGTCATACTGTTAATACTACACCAGCTATTTAACTCATTAAGCATATGCTGCAGGTTTTCTTCATTTTCAGCAAGAAGTACAATATCATCAGCATACATTAAAATGCTAACATTTTCATTATCAATACAGATACCTTTACCAAGGGATTTTATACGTAATGCTAGGTCATTTATAAACAAATTGAATAATACGGGTGACAATGAACAGCCTTGTCTTAAACCAGAATTCACTGGAAACCAGTTGGTATAAAAATTATTTACCCTCACACAGGAGGAAACAGATGCATATAAAGATTTGACAGCTACAAGCATTTTACTAGAAACACCAATACACTGCAATCTTTCCCAAAGCTTGTCTCTATTGATGTAATCGTAAGCTTTTTTAAAATCAATGAAAGCACAGAATGTAGAGCGTTTAAGCTTTTTCCTAGTATCTATAATATTTGTTAGAGATGAAAGTTGGTCTATTGTGCTACGTTTTTTCCGAAAACCATTCTGCTCGTCAACAATTTTATTATTATTTTCCGACCAAATATATAGACGATTATTCAATATAGAACTATACAATTTATACATGGATGATGATAATGATATACCCCTATAAGAGAGTGGGTCTTTTGGGTCGGCGGAGCTTGACTTAGGTATAGGATTTATAATAGATTTACCCCATAAAGATGGAATACAACCTTTATTAAAACACACATTAAAAAGAACATGTAAAAAGTATACCGAAGTATCATTTTTAAGAACATCCACCGGTATTTTATCTATACCATGTGCTTTACCTTTTTTAGCATTTTCAATAGCTTTTTTTACTTCTAGAATAGATATATGCTCATCCAAAATAAAACTAGTATTCGTGTTACCAACATTATTATGATCATTAGTTCTTATGGAATCAATAGTAGAGTTATAAAGGTTACTATAATCTTTCTCCCATTTACTTAAAACATCCTTAACATCTGAAGTCAAGTTACCATCATCCAGAAGAACCTCCATTGGAATTGACTTTTTCTTGTTATTATGTATGCCTATTTTACCAATAGATTTCCAGAATTCTTTCGGATCATAATTTATATCATTTAACATATCATCTTGTATTTTATACCAATGATGGCGTTTAGAGCGTTGAACCTCTCTATCAAATAACTTTCTAGCATAACAGTAATCAGATTTGAGTTTATTTTTTAGATAAATAACATTACAGTTTAACCAATCTTTTTCAGACTTACAAACAGAGTTCCATAAATCAGTCAAAGTATTATTCCACCAAGGCTTTCCAATGCGCCTTTTCTTATTGTTAATGCCGCAACATACAGACCTAAAAGGCAGCCGGTTATACATTTCATGATTAACAATGTCACACCAGCCATTAAAAGCCACATCGATATCAGTTTGTGAATGTGTAAAAACGATTTAAATGTTAATTGAGCAAATGGCACGAAAGAGTAATCTATCAATACCATATATCAATGCTCATAAATAAATGATATTTCGTCTTATATTATAAACGTTGAATATATATTTTGCAACTTTTCTTGGATATGTATGCATCAAATATGATATTTTTCATGAGTTTGAAGATTTTGATTTCATGAGTTTGAAGATTTTGATTTCATGAGTTTGAAGTATTGTCATCAAAGATAAATGTATATACAGTTGTCATAAACGTGTGTTCCATCCTCAACAGACTGCATTTTGCAAAACCTACAGAGTATTTGTTCCGGGTTTTCTCTGAACTATCTGCCCGTCTCGTTTCTGAGCAGAAAAATTGACTCAGTATTGATCTTTCACATTTTTTAATTTTCATGATAATGTAATCTTCACACTAAAAATCGGTTTTAAATAGTTTTTATGTTCTCAGCTTTGGGCTTTTTATATTCATAGATGACCTAATGACATTAACCATAGGGCTCAGCTCGGTGACGTTGCTATCAGCTTTACTACATGCCGAAGACATAGTGTTCATCGCTAGTTCGGAAGACAATTTAAAATTCTATTTTGAATTTATTACATAACTGGTACCGATGATGATATTTATTAATACTAATAAATCTAAATGTGTACATTTGAGACAACCTCGTAAAAGCCGAACTGATCATGTTTATCAAGTCGGAAACCAATATCCTAGAGACAATCGAACAGTACAAATTACCAAGGCGAAGGCAATGGTTTTTCACAACACGCTGATGCTTTACCTAAAGCCGCAAGCAGAGCGTTTGGACGTATTGTGTCCTAAATACATACATTTATGGAATTCGGTTTCAAGTCCTATGAAAACAATTTTAATAACATACTGTGTGATGCCTATCCTAGATTATGGCTCTTCTGTTTGGGGACTTAAACAAAACCAGAGAATAAAAACGTGCAAAACCGTGCAGCGAGATATATCTTAGGAATGCATAAATTTGCTTCTACCCCAGCCGTTATTGGCGAAACGACAAGGTTGCCATGTAGTTACAGACATTGTATTTTTAATGTTGCGTTTTTTGGAATAGGCTAATTAGTTTTGAAGAAACACGACTTAAAAAATATGACTGAAGTTATGACTATCAGATTTCTGAAAATAATTGGTCTAGGAACATTAAGTATATTATGCAAGAACTCGATTTTCTGGATAATTATTTCAATAAACACCTGTAAACATACTTTTGTTAGACATAACTATATGATCTCTTGAGATATTAATTAAAGACAATTTCATGAGTGAACCATATATTAAACGTGGAGATCAATGTTTGCACAATTTAGGTGTGGTACTCGTCTACTGAGAACCGAAACGAAGACGAAAGTGCTAATAAGAGACTTTGCCGGTTTTGTGACACAGGGGTAGTGCAAGGCGAATGACATTTCCTTTTAGATTGTACTTTTATGTAGACTAAGCAATGATATTATACAGGATATCATTGAAACAAGAGACTGTACAATGTTCTGTACATAAAAGGAAATATCTAATAGACAATTGTCAAAGACAGGTGACAAAGCTTTTGACAAAAGCATATCTCTAACGGAGAAACTCTAATTACAATACCGATTTATCACCATAATCACATGGGTGCTTTTGTAAGGTTTCTATTTATGTCCCATTGTTTATTATCATGTGAAATTGCATATTACTTCTATCTATTGGCAGTGACGTATAGGCCCACTGAGACGGGTGCCCTGCTGTTTATCATTTTGTAATACACATATTATAAATG
Organism: Panopea generosa; assembly: GCA_029582155.1. NCBI lineage: Eukaryota > Metazoa > Mollusca > Bivalvia > Adapedonta > Hiatellidae > Panopea > Panopea generosa. The sequence continues at coordinate 17,265,702 of CM055900.1, read as the reverse complement.
GCACTACAAGCCAACATGACTACTAAACTTAACATTTAAATTCGACCCAACATAATGCTATGCCACCCAAACACAACGTTTATACGACCCAGCACAATGTTTGATTAAGCCAACATAATGACCCCATAACCAACAACAATGACACGAAAATAGAATGATTCATCATTAAGATGTCAATACTAAACATAAGACAGCTCTGGCGTTCCAAATATGTTACCCAATTAGGATTGTTAAGGAAATATTTAGATTGTTTGACACTAGCAGCGCGTCGGCCAAACACCGTGGTTGTCGGAACAAAGGGCGGAGAGTGAGGTTATAGCACGATGGTAACAAGTCAAAACAACAAAAGTACGAAATAATCACCGGGAAAAGTTTCCTTTATCTTATCTATAGCCCGGAATGGCCCACTGGCACTTATGTGTTGTTTATTTATGCACGCCATCTTATTTCTGTAATAAATTAAACATTTCTAAAGGTTTGTCAATCATAGAAAGTCAATGAAGGGAAACTTACATTTTAATGTTTGTTGACATCTACCGTGCCAAAAATCATTGGAAAAGTGATAATCATGTTTCATCCAAGATATTTTTTTTATCTGATCAGTTCATGATAAACTGTTGATAAAGTGACAGAAGAATACAGAAATCATAAATACATACCAACACTTTCAATATCATTAACAATTGTAAATTCACAATTCACACATGACATTTCTAACCAAAATGTTCCAAATACACCTATACACCTACATAATACCATTACACGTCTCACAACACAGTTACGCCCCCTTTCCCCTACGGGAAATTTGGTTTTGAAATATTTTTCAACATATACATGTATTTATGAGCATTGCACTTCTTTTTTTAAAAAATCTCAGGGTATCACTGCACCCTCTTTATAAAAAGCAACAACCTGGTCAACCTACCAGTTATTGTTTCCATTCTGCTATGAAAAGAATACTTGAAAAAAAATATGTGGAATTCTTTTTTTTACCATGGAAATCCTAGACCTTATTTTCCATAGAACAAAGAACAAAATTCAATTGTGAAGTGAGAACTTAAAACAAATATGATGAAACGCTTGAAAAAAGCGCCACAATGACACAGATAATTTTTTTTCTGTCAAAATATTCTCAGTTGCAGTAAAAGGAGTGAATTTGAGTGTTTCACGCCGCAATTTCATGAAAAATCAGTGAATTTTGGCAAATATTTGACAATATTATGACCATATATTGATGAAAATGTAAGTTTGTATCAATCAATTGTTTTGCATTTCAATCAGTGATGCTGTCAAAAGTAGTGCACATTAGTGTATGAAAGTGGGGCCTTATTTTATTGTTTCTACCAATTTAGCAATGTTTATGGTATTGACAAATTGTAAGATGTTTCCATTGCATGATCAAACCATCTGAGCATGTTTACACCATGTAAAGTGTCCAGAAGGCCTGTTACAGACATTTTTTACACCAATTTAAGCATGCTTTTTATATTGACCATGTAAGAAATGTACCCCACCACTTCATTTTTATAGAGTCAACATAATCTCGGTTGAGAAAAATGAACAAGTCCGAGTAGCCGATAATGCTTCGCGAGTTGTCGCGACATGTCACTTGTCATTTTATTTTGTAACTTTGACGAATATGTTGGAGAATCGTACGATTTTGTATTTGTATCTTATTTCAGGTTCTTGTACAAGTTATTGCCTAGAAATGTTTACGGTAACTGCACCATTTTAGCAAATGATTATACATGATATCACCAAATACTTCTGGACTATTAAGCGAATAACTGCACTTGAATCTCTTTTATTTCTAAATATTAAGAGTACAAAGACAAAACGTTGCATCTATTAAAACTGGCAATTGATTTAATATTAATGTTTAAATTGCAATTTCCATATAAGGGTATGTTTAAAACACTGTATTCATTATGAAATTAAGCATAGTACACTAACATATTACATAATTTAGACAGTATACTCACTCTTACACAATACAGAGGCATTTTAAAAGAAAAACCATTCAGCAAATGAAATCTTACAATAATTCATGAGCTATGGAAATGTAATCGGACAAAATTTCACCTTTTAGTGGTGAAACGTGGCCTATTTTGCTAAAATATGAAGTTTGTCTGACGCCATCAGTTTTTAAAATCTACAAAGACTTTTAAAAGCATTTTTTGTTCTGATAATTATCTAAAATTGTCGAGTAAAATTTTGATGACAAAGTGCCACACGATCTGTCCCTTAAAGTCTTACAATACAGTTACGCCCCTTTTTATCCACTGTAACGGTAACATAATTCTTACGCTTAAAAAAGGCCTATGTAATTTGGTTTTGAAATACTTTCAAAATGGTTCATAGCGGTTGTGATTTCTTGCTGTCGAACCCCTATTGATGATCTTGGCATGTGTCGACATACCAACAATGACTGTTAGTAGCTAAAATGATATTAAAAATATATTAAAAGAACAATAGGACACAAGGCGATTTTACCATGTTCAAGCAAACTTCACGTTTAAAAACAACAACTACTACTACTACTACTACTACTACTACTACTACTACTACTACTACTATAATTTCTACTTATTCTACTACTACTACTACTACTACTACTACTACTACTACTACTACTACTACTCCTGCTGCTGCTGCTGCTGCTGCTGCTGCTGCTGCTGCTACTGCTACTACTACTATTACTACCACTTGTACATCGACTATCATTACTACTACAACAGTTATTTCTACTAGAGTAACTGATGATGGTGATAATGATAATAATAATAATGATGGTTCTAGTACTACAACAACAACGACGATGACGACTTCCACTTTTACTACTACTACTACTACTACTACTACTACTACTACTACTACTAAAACTACTCATACTACTACTACTTCTACTACTACTTCTACTATTATTACTACTTAAACAGTTATTTCAGTTAGAGTAACTGATGATGATGATAATGATAATAATGATACTGTAGTACTAGTACTATAACAACAACAACAACTACGACGACAACGACGAAGACGACGACGACAACAACCACTACAATTACTACTACTACTACTACTACAACAACAACAACAACAACTACTACTACTACTACTACTACTACTACTACTACTTCTACTACTACTACTACTACTACTACTACTACTACTACTACTACTACTACATTACTACTACTACTACTACTACTACTACTACTACTACTACATTACTACTACTTCTACTACTACTACTACTACATTACTACTACTACTACTACTACTACTACATTATTACTTCTACTACTATTACTACTACTACTCCTACTGTTGCTACTATTTCTATTCCTACTACTACTACACTACTATTACTACTACAACTACTACTTCTACTACTACTACTACTACTACTTACTACTACTACTACTACTACTACTACTACTACTACTACTACTACTACTACTTCTACTATTACACTACTACTACTACTACTACTACTACAACTACTAGTACACTACTACTACTACTACTACTACTACTACTACTACTACTACTACTACTAACTACTACTACTACTACTACTACTACTACTACTACTACTACTACTACTATACTACTACTACTACTTCTTCTTAATTGGTATATATAACCACGATCACGCGGGATAGTGCATGTTTCAAACATTTACAAGAGTAATGCACCTCTCCAAAACAGAAATGTAATCAAACACCTGCCCACATGTCGTTACATCTGCCCATATGTCATTAAATTTCATTCTCATATTTGCATTGTGTAAATATATAAATTTCAGGATTAAAGTTCGGTGAAAAATATCATAATTATCGTGTGCTACATAGATGTGACTCTCTATAGCTTTTCAATTGATTGAATCACGAACAATGTTGTTGTTTAGTGTTTGACATCGCTTTCAACAATTTTTCAATCAAACCGCGACGGTGTCTAATTGAGCCAGTATTCTGAGCCGCACTGAATTATGATCACATTATACTGACACCGGGTTGCTTCCACCTAAATGCTTTGCGCCAGGCGACAAAGCTTCTACTACCGTTTTTCAAGCATTTGGTTTGACACGGCCGGCGATCGAACCCACGACCTTCCTCATGCGAGGCTGACGCCCTACCCTAAAACCACCGATGCAGTTACTCATATGCCCGGAATGATTTAGGCAAAGTACCGCCATTGGAAACAGGACATGCTTCCGTGGGGTAGTGGTGCATAATGGCGGTAATAAATAGTCCTTGTTTCTTATTCTTTGAAAAAGCATTTTTATGCTCATTTTTGATTTGAATGGTATTATTGGTGCAATTTGAACATTTTGAAAGCATTGTCATATTTGAATTGTGAATTTAAAAAAAAAAATTGATGCTTGGAAATTGAGGTATGACATGATTTCGGAAGTCTACTTTCACGTTGTCAACAGTGTACACATTGAGCAGAAAGAAAGAAAGTGCAGAGGTTGACACATATTAAAATGTAAGTGTCACTTCTTTCATTTGTATCTTACTATGAATGACAAGCCTTCAAACTTTTATTATTAACTATAGAATAAAAATCACTGGTGGGATAACACTTTAATCAAGAGGGCCAAAATGGCCCTATATCGCGCATCTAAGTGACCTTGAGTCATCCAACTTAAGTAGATTATATAATACATGTTCACTCGAAATCCCAGAAAAAACGAGATGGGCGAGTAGTTAGAATTTGATTTGTTTTGAAAATGTAACCGATGCGTAGAAGATTGTGCGATAACATTAGTATCCTGGTGCGGATATCTGGATATCAGATATCGAAAGAATGTTTTCACTATATATCCATATAAAGAAAACCAGCCTCTTCTCCTGGCGACTGTGTCTTTTGGCGAATCGCAATAGCTGGAACAAACTTGGTAGAGGTTCACTCATGGTAAATGTCAGTGAAATTACATCGAAATAAGGTCAGTAGATACCGACAAGAAGGCTTTTGAAGTTTTTACTATAGCTGCCTATATAGTAAACTAGCACATCACTGTGGCGGTCATGTTTTTTAACAAATCACAACGGCTTGAACAAACTTGTTAAAGGGTCACCAAAGGAACATTTCAGCAAAATTGTTTTAAAATCGATCCGGTGGTTTCTGACAAGAATATTTTTTAAGTTTTTATTGTAGCTTATATAGTAAACTAACCCCACCCCCTGGCCGTATTGTTTTTTGACGAATCACTACGGTTTGAACAAACTTGGTGAAGGGTCCTCCAATTATTTTTAAATCGAAAAAAAGTATTTTTTAAAGTTTTTACTAATTAAACTTGCCCCTGCCCCTGACGGCCATGTTTTTTGATGAATCAAGGTGGCTTGAACAAACTTGGTAGAAGGTCACCCAAGGAACATTTCTGTGAAGATAAATATTATATCAAAATTGACCCAGTGGTTTCAGAGGAGAAGTTGTTAGAAGCTAAAAGTTATCGACGGGCGACGGACGACAGACGACGGACACCATGCGAACACAAAAGCTCACCTGTAAGCGTTTGGCTCAGGTGAGCTAAAAAGTGAATGTTAAGCAAGTGCGCGTGACGTAGATTCGCCATCTTGGAATACTGATTATGCCGTTTTAAGTATCCACTGCACTGACTTCCATCCAGTACTGTGTCTGATATATCTGCTAATGGAAAGGCAGTTTAACATCATTTATGTAATACAACACTGGAAGAATGAAAAACACTTAATATGTCTGTGATATTTCAAGACAAGTCATTATTACTTTCGTATTCGTCTGAACATAAACCTTATACCATCGGGGGCAATCAGACGAACAGTAAACCTAACCAATGTTTCCTGGGATCCTGAAAGGTTAACCAGTACTCGAGCACATCCCATCTCCGCAGTTAACTGATAACTTAAATAAGGGTTGAGAGACGAATGATAATGAGACACAATGTCGTATATCAATCATCACGGAGACTGTTGCAGGGCGGGGATTCGAACTCACAACCACTGGATTGAAAGTCAGACGCGTTACCGACAGAGCTTATCCGGCTGAAAGGATATAGAAACGCCGGGTGTTTTATCAAAATATGCATTTTAAGGCACTTCATTAATTATTTTATTAATAATGATAATCATGTTGACAAATTCGTTAATGAAATATAAATATCGTTTACAATAATGAAATTCATATCTTTTCATATACTATAATTATATATATATATATATATATATATTTCATATCTTTTCATATACTATATATATATATATATATATTTCATATCTTTTCATATATATATATATATATATATATATATATATATATATATATATATATATATATATATGGAGATAATTATTTGTGAATAACCAAGACATAAATGTACAGACCATACTACGGCGAGTGCGCCTAGCTACAATGCAAACCATAGATACTAGATACAATATCAAGGCCTCTGCCAAACCAATAAATTTGGTGTCGACCATGACTCATACACTATGGAATTACATGCAACACATCTGGACAGGGTGGTCAAATTTACATACATGAACTTATAGCTTTATATGAGTAGGATCCAGTTAAGGATTCATGACTACTCACATGCTATACAAAGGACAGATTTATAAATCCGTTGGATCATATAGATACAGTGAATTCATAAATATATGAATTTATTTAATCAATATCTCTGACACAGACATATTCCAAATAACGTTATTTTATGAAACATCAGGATCTATAATTCGTTTTTTAAGATATACAAATAAACACATGAAACAGTGCTATACTAACGTTGATTAATAGCTTACTTTTATTATAGGTTTCCCCCTTCAGAATTACCTCCCTTATATGACAATAGCAAGATTGTTACGCCCAAGAAATTAGAGCTGTGTATAGTGGTTGGGCATTGTTTTTGTTGAAAATGCATAAAATTGCCATATTTCTTTTTTTTGTGCATATGAAGCCATTGGAACATTTTCATGATTTTTGCCAAGTTTGGATGACATTAGGTACTATTTCAATGAAGCTATATCAGTTTAAAAATGTGTGGTAATACACTGCAAAAAATAAAAGGGTAGCATTTTCAAAAATGAAGGTGTGCCATCAAACCACGGAAAAGCAACCTGGTTATACGCATGTTTTGCTCGGCATGACTGGGACAAGGCACTTCTAGAACCATTGGTAATGTATCCAGTGTTCCAGAAGTGCATTTCCCTATATGTAGAACAGTGCAATTTAATTCGTATTCTGTTTACAGTAAGTTGTGGTGTTGTTGTTTTAAGGGTTAAGCGTCGATTTCAACACTTTTTCTCTTATATGTCGACGGTGTCTACTTGAGACAGTATTCTAAGCACTGTTACGCTAGAGTATATTATGCTGCAGCCCCATGGTATCATACCCAACCAGTCACATTATATTGACACCGCGACGACCATACTTAGAACTACCTCGTAATCGTGAGCGCAAAGCAAGAACATTTCTAGTACCAGTTTTCAAGTTTTTGGTACGATCCGGCCGGGGATCGAACCCATGACCTCCGCATGCGAGGCTGATGCTTTACCACAAGGCTAACGCTGTGGTTTGAATCATTAAAAAAAACATGCAGTTAGAACATTATAGCTGTTCACGTAATCGTAGTTCATCTAGGTATGAAAGAATAAGAAAATAAACGGTTACCGGTAAGTTTAATTTGTTTCCGTATTATTTATTAATGTTTTAGTATATCCTAACACAAGTGATACCGGGTAAAAATAGAATTATTGTCGATCTCTGCAGAGGGTTAGGACTTCTTCACATTTGGTGTCATGTCTATGTTAAATCATCAACCATTGTGTGGTTCCTTGATGCCAAAATGAGTGATGGCAATAGTAGAATAGGAGCACTGTAGCACATGCATGTCGTCAGAAGCGACTTAATTAGTAGAAAAACCCTGCAGGAATTCCTACAGGAATCAAATTGATTGTTTTAGGGTCGTATTCACCAACCATTCTTGAGAATATTCTTAGACTTAAATTTCAACATAACATTTTAGACGAGATTACCATGACCGATAGAATCCGTGTGTGAGTTCATCTGAATATACTTTAGGTGTTCCAACATTTTGGTTTCAAAACTGGCCTCTAAGTGTGTTAAAGGGATTATATTGGCATATTACCGTCAATTCTCTGTCCTAAATACACACGCCCAGCATAAAGATACACTTATAACTTAGAGATAAACGCGTCTAAAATGTCTAATTGAATTACCTCTTCATTACAAACATCAGGTTTCTGAAACCACGTTTTTTGTTTTTGTTTACATTCGCCATTTTCAACGAACCGCTTTCGGGTTTCCGATCAATCATCGGATAACAACGTGAAGACTCGTTCCCGATCTCGTTTCCGAAGTTTTGTTCGGGAAAATTACGGAGTTCAATGTGTACATTGCGCAATACTTTAATGCGGGACGTATTAAAGTTTTGGCCAGTATTCAATTACTGTTAATTTGGTAACTTTCAAGTAAATAAAGGTTGTACGTCAGTACATAAACATTATTTTGTGCACGAAAAGTCTGGATTAACAGCGTGTTCGTGTAACTTGCCAATATAATCCCTTTAAGTGTTTTTTTTTCAATATTTATTCTAGAGTTCAAGTCTTAAAATATTTTTAAAAATGATTGGTGAATACCACACATGGGTTCATGAAGGTTTTAGGCAAATGTAATTGTTGATGTGTTTTATTCTCGCACATTTCGAGGGCTCGGCGCAAGACTATTCTAACTGACATTTCAGAAATTTTACAGGAGGTGGAAAAAAAACGTTTTTTTTAGTTTCAATATTGGCTTTATAATACTGTCTTTTCATATACACATCTTAAAACACCATATAGATAAACAACAATATCAGTATGTCATCAAATGTAATTAATTTTGATTTTAAAACACATTTATCAAGATAGAATAATTTTGCAATTGAAAAGTATATTATTCTACAGCAATTGTTATGCAAGACTATTTTAACTTAAGTTAGAATAGTCTTGCGGTAATTTTTTTTTCTTAATGCAATAATTTCTTGATGCAAAAGTATTCTTATTTGAATTAGAATGCTTGTAGAATAATTATCAAGATATATATATAAATGTTTGTTTTCCTTTTTATAATTAAAAAATATTACCTAAATCAGATTTTTTTTTCGAAATTGACACATGTGTGGCATTTTGAGTTAAAAGGGGTGCATAGAATAGCAAATAAAACTGCTGGATATTACTATCCATTCTACTAGTTATGTTTGATTCTAAACAGGCATTAAGGCATCAGGATTGTTCTACTTTATTAAGCGGAGATCAAAATTCAGCTACTTCACAATTCAAACATTTTTTTCCTCAAATGGAAAACAAATTATTTGAGGAAAATTATTCTTACATTAGGGAATAAAAAATTCTCAGGATATGTAATATTGTTGTAATTATTGTTAGAACATTATCTTAACAGCGCTGCACTTTATTTCCCAGTTTGGTAAAACCTTAAAAAATCCCAATTTCCACTGACATTCACCCTCCAAATATCTAGTATAAAAGCTGTGAAGATGAGCAGACTTTTACTATTGTGGCACCACCTACTCTACCAAGAGCATGTACCATATGACTATATCGTCAACACTATATGGTCACAAATTAGCATACTGCCACGATCTACCCAACAATCCCAACCTACAGTTTCACCACAACAACATTGACAACTATGATACAACTATCATCTACACTACCATTACCAATGACTGTACCATCAGCACCAATAATACTGTCACCACATACCCTACTATTTTCACTTGCATCATCACATACCATACTGTCACTTTCTACTCTCCCACTTATTATACTGCCACTTCCTATGAAACTGCCACCACCTACCCTACCTTTACCATCTACAGTTCCATCATCATTCACAATAGCATCACCAACTACTATACAACCACCACTAACGCTACCATTACCACTGACTGTACCACCCTCACCTGCCACCACCTTCCTTACTGTCACAATTTACTATACTTTCACCATCAACCATACTGTCACCCCAACCCCTCCTTCATTACATACAGTACAATCACCACCCACAATACCGTTACATCTACCTACCTTTCTATCAAAACTTACCATGACCTCATAACATGTTACCTGTAATACCATCAAGCTTTACCTTACCATTATTGCAACTAACCCTTCTCATCCACAATTCCATCCCTTACAACAGTCATCTACCACCTTCTTAGCAATTACAATTAACAAAAGTATCACAATCAACCATAATCAACCACCTACAGTACCATTGCCTACTGCTATCACTTAAATTACCAACACCAACAATGTCCTCAATACCTGCGATACCTTTATAACCAACCCAACCTACTGTATCATCACCACTCATTATGTGATTACTAACTAGCTATCAAACTTCCACCATTTACCCTACCATCACTACTTACCAAGCAATTGTCACTCAGAATATTACCACATATCATACTGCCACCATCCGCATCTACAGTACCATCACCATTTATAATGCGATTACCACCACTTGTATTATCTTCACCCCTAATGTAATTACCACATACCCGTTCTTTCCCACCATCTATCATACCTACATTCAGTCATAATAGCATTCATTTTTTCAATCTTGGTATACTTGTTTTTGTTCTCTTGATTTTACTAGAACTGTTTTATACCCTTTTGAATCTGATTTTCTAAATGTGGATACATAAAAATCATCATCATGGTTTAGTTTTCTTTCAAATGAAGTGAGTTTATATTCAGGTCACAAACTATATGTATGTATATATATCTGAAACCAAATCATCAGGTTCTAAAATATTATAATTTATATAAAGTTTTCTAACAAAGATACTGGTACAGTATCACCAGATACTGAGTCATCGATTACATGTTTATTTCAGGCTCAATGGATACAATGGTGTCCAGAGTTTCTTGTGCTATATTCAGAAAACAAAGTGGTGTCATGTCCATTATATCATATTTTGTTCATATGTGTGGTACCCATGTGTGATTCCAGGTTGTCAATGATGATGACAATAACAGGACCACTAGAGCTCATGCGTGGCATTAAGCATTAATACATTAAATATTTGATAGAATTTACTGAAACTCTGCAGTTCTGCATGTGTCAATGTTTTAGATTCATTTTGCATACATTTGTTGACGTGTGTTAATTTGTTGTTTTGTATATGGAGAGTGACTCTGGTATCTTCTTTTTTGGTATCAATTAACCTTTGTGTGTAGTGGTATGCCATGAAAGCTCAATTTATTCAGTCATACTAACTGATTTTCTAAAGAAACTTCCACACAATGTTCCACTATCAAGCATAGCTTTTAAACATGTGTGCTAGTCAATAATTCTATATCAGAAAACAACATCCTAAGTAGTGATCTCCAAAAGTCAAAGACCTGAAAACAATTATCTAGTTTCATAATTGTTATAGCGCAAATCATTTTCAGGGAATTTAATGCACCATCCATACACTGGAATGGAATATCAAATATACTTCCTATTCCATAATTTAATATATCTGAAATAGTGACCAAAAACTTTAGTTTGAATATTACTTTAAAACAGTTAATGTGTATCATATAAAATAGTCATCTTATTATGAAGATATAAACTAAAAAAAGGTTCTTCACGGTTTTCAGAATGTACCATTATTATTAACCATTTGGAACTTGTCAAACTATTTTAGATTAGCTTAACAGGGACCAGAATGATAATTGGAAATAAGTTTCAGAATCAATATAAAACTTCATGACCAAAATTGAAACTTTTTGAATTGATTAGCTCTTTAACCAATAGTAACAGTATGTTTAATATTAATCAGTCCCTTATAAGAGTCATTAAAAGAGATAGCCCTGTCTGTGATATATTATTTTGGACTATAACTCTGAATTAATAATTCAGATTCATTGTGGTACAAATTACATTGTTTGCTATTAAAAAAACCTACCTGTGAAAAAAATATCAGTGTGTTAAGATTTATGAAAAAGACAGCTGCAATATGACATACAAAATTCAATCTCTGCAAGTCACTGATCACTTCCCAACATATTCAAAGGTTTCACAGTCCCAAAAAGAACACAATCTTGGACAATCATCGCAGAGACTATGGCTGGACAGAGATCTAAACTTCCAACCCTTGGATTGACAGTAATATGCATTAACGACTGAGCCAGTCAAACCAGGCACAATAATTAAAATGATTTTGTTGATCATTAATGAAGACATAACGCCTTGTTGAAAGAGGATCTAAACGAAGCTTTGTAAATTTCACAAAATTATTCAAAGTGGTTACAAAGTTGTGACAGACATGAAATAATATACATTGTGTTTCACCCATTTCAGTACATTTAAGTGATTTGTATTTTTAACATTGAAGTAAAGTATTTGGAATTTGAGCAAAACATATCCTTGAATGATAAATGTATCTTATACATTCTCAATGGTTTGCATGGTATATACAGGCTGGACATATTGTCAAAGCACTAACAAATGGGTAAGAAGACATGCAGACAAATGACAATTTCATGGTAAAAAATAGTTAGCTGGAGATTAAATGAAGGGGAAACATGGTAAGTGAGTGAATATAAATTTCCTTTTCCAGAATTTAAACTGATCAAAACCCTTAAACAAAGTTTTGATAGACAATATTTCATATTCTAACCAGATTGTTTTCAAGTTATTCATAATCTTTAAGGTTTCAGTCTATTCTTGCAGAGAAATCCTATATAAAATTGTACTGTTATTTGATTCCAAGTCAATGAACTAACAGTCATATTTATAAAATAGGATCAGGCTTAAACTTATTATTATTAGCTCCTTAAACCCACATATCTGCTCTGGTAGACAGTGTGAAACCAATACAGATCTCTTTCGTTTGGTGCAATTGGGATTGTGGCAAACTTTACCAAATGATTATAACTTTATATTTTTTACAAATGTTTTTGCAAGAAGGCATGTTCATGAAATTGTTAGGCTTCAGTTTTGGAAACAGTGAGTTACAATTGAAAAATATAAACAAAAGCTATAAAACTTCACATAATCAATGACAGTTATATCTAAACTATCTAAACTGTCTCAAACAACTCCCAGATTATGGACAAATATTAAAAAAAATGACAATGACATCACAAAATGAAATTATTATGTCATCAATTAAAATTAAAATGGTTATGTTCTTCAAATATAGAATTTTTAAATGTAATTGATGAGTAAAATTATTCTTATTTGAGTTAAAGTAGTTTTGCATTAAACAAATTACTTCTAAAGTTTAAAAAAAGATTACAAGACAATTGTAACTCAAGTTAGAAAATACTTCTAAAACTTAAAAAAAAGAGAAAAATATCATTCCAAGATAGAATATTTTTTAAATATTTTAATAACTTAAACATATTTTGAATATATCTATAATATTTTTACAGATTGTGTATTTAAAGAATTGTAACAAAACAATATCAAAAAAACATTTTCTGAAAAAATCAAGTTAGAATAGTCTTGCGCCGAGCCCTCGATTTATGGTCACACATGATGAGATTGACTTTAATTTGCATTAGTTTAATGTAAAAAAAATATTCAAGAAAGTAAATATTTTTTACAAACTGGCACGACACCGCCGGTTTTATATTACATTCGATATACGAAACTTTAGATAATCATGCTTTGAAATTAATATCATCACTTGTTTATACTTTGTAAGAATTAAAAAAAATTGCGGATATGAACTAGCTATAATAATATATTTTAAAATTGTTATATGCGTGTACCTTTAACCGGATGTAACATTGATATGTATACATAAATACCCTGAATCTGTCTACAGCGAGTACTCGCGTACACGTTTAACCTCTCAAATAGCATTGGCCAACATCTTATCGCGCCGAGTCCAATAAATCTTATATTGTTTAACTGAACTAATGATATATCAAAAAGTATGTACTACATATAAGTAAACGCTTTCAGACGGTCATCTATACTGCCGGGCTCAAAGAAAACGTTCAAATGTACTTCCGGGTTTTATATCTTGTTAAAAAAAGAGTACACTGAAACTACTGCGGGGCCAAGGTGCAGGTCTCGTGGTCACTTACCTCTCTCCGTTAAGGTCGTGGATTTGAGCCTGGTTCAATTTTTTTACTTGAATTTGCCAGTTACTTGTGGAAGGACGTTGGTTTTTCTTTCCTAATGAACCCTTCACACTTATTCATTCCACAACAACAACAACACAACTGGATATGCCATATATCATATTGAGGAAAATGGCGTCAAAACCCATTAAAACCCAGAAATTAATCAAATGCATTACTTTTAACTCTTTTTTAATTTCTTTAAAACTGTCTACAATATATGCTGAAAATATTTGGCAGTTTCTTGCAGAACGACAGAGGTTCTACTCAGATATATGCGTTTCTCCACCCATAAACCGTCAAGTTACTAGTTATGTATATGGTGTAGTGGATAGAGTGTGGATTGTTTACGCCAGAGGTCACGGGTTTGATCCCAAAATTGATCCGATGGCTTCTCAAAAACAATATTGGTTATATCGGCTAAACGGACCCGAGAGCTGTTGATATGCATGTAAGCTCTATATACCTTTTTCGCAACTGAGCTTAAATAAATAAGTATAATAGAAAAGGACATGGAACCCTATTTTAGAAAATGAATCGTGAAATTAGAAATTAAACAATTTATGTAAAGCTTCAAAACGCTTTTGAATAAAAGCAGTTTCCATGTTTTTGTTTTCATCTAAAATGTCTCTCTCTCTCTCTCTCTCTCTCTCTCTCTCTCTCTCTCTCTCTCTCTCTCTTTCTTTCTCTCTCTCGCTCTCTCTCTCTCTCTCTCTCTCTCTCTCTCTCCCTCGATCCCCCTCTCTTTTTTTCATCTAAAATGTCTCTCTCTCTCTCTCTCTCTCTCTCTCTCTCTCTCTCTCGATATCAAAATTTAACATTGTATTAACTTGTTAACAATTGCAAGCAATTTTATTATGAAGGCCAAATCCAATGTTGTCAGAACTTGAGGCCTGACCCCATTCCCCATTTCACGTGAATATGTGAAACAAAATATGTTTAAACTAATATATTTTTATTAAGTTGAGTGTGGTATGGTTTATGACCCATTCAATATAAATGGCATTAGTCAATCTTTTACTTTAGATAAAATAAACGCATTATAGTAGGAACAATGGAATTCAGGGAATTGTTGAAATCTAAAAAAGGTAGTAGTCAGTAACTGGTTATGACATTGTTATTTGTGATTTTGTATTGTTAACATTTACCTTATGCTTAAGAGGAACTTAGTTGGGTTTTTTGTGTGTGTGTGATTACAAACATTAAACAGGTGTATTCTTTTTGCGAAACATTTTGTAAAATGTTTTTTTTTTCTTTAATCATATGTAACAAACCCCCCTTTAAATAGCTTATACACTGTATCTATTTATCAAATCTGACTAGCATATCAGCATTGTATACCCCACCACCTGTTTGGTTTAAACAAATAGAATAGGATTTAAAAAAACCTTACAGATGTGGATTTAAATATAAATAAATACAAATACCCCTCTTCAATGGGGATTAAAATATTTTATTGGCAAACATAAACGCGAAACATATCATTTTCGGAAAAAAAATATGTGTCACTGTTATCTTTGATCGATAATAAATTTAAGGTCATTCTACTAGAGATAAAACTACCTGAGAATTCCCATCAAGCTACTGTTTCATTAACATAAACTTGAACACTTTAAAAAACTTAAATCAAAGAAAAGCAGCCAGGTGATCGTGATTTAGACTGGTTCCCGTTAAACTGCATATGACGTCATTGATGTTGATTTTAACGTAAATAAATAACCAGTAGGGTCCTCCGTTGCCAGGCCGTCTCAAGCTCACTGCTAAGGTCGTAGGTTCGAGTCCCGTTTGCTCCAAAAACTTTATGTGAGAAAGTTTGCCAATTACTTGCGGAAGGTCGGTGGTTCTTCACCGATTAATTCTGAGGTCTTCTTCCACCAATACAACTGGATATGCCATATATAACCTGAAATGTAACGAAAAGGTGAAACCCAATTTAAAATAACATGATACATGGTTTGGAGAGAAACACATATTTGTACGCAACTCAGTATAGGTTGCCTAAGCAGTTTACAATTTCTTTAACTGTGTAAGAAATGTGATCAATAAAAATTTTTTCGTTAATAGCACTTTAAAATAATAATATGGCGTGTTACTATTATTACCCCCACCACCAATATCAACACCCACAACTAACACTACCATGACCACCGCCACCACCACAAAAACCACTACCATAAATGACAACATCAATGGTATCAAAAACATTACCACAACCACAACCAACGCAAACGGCAACAATATTAACACATTACCAATATTAGCACCACCACAAACAACAACACAAATAACAATAAAAAAACAACAACAAAAAAACCCGACTTTATTACCGCCACCGCTTCCAATATCACCATCAACAACAATAAACAACAACAACAATAATAACAACGACACAAATGAGCAATGAAGATTCTAGTACCATTTTTGTCTTTGGTATGACCCGGTCGTGCCGGGAATCAAACCTACGACAGTGCGCATGCCGCTGGTCGATCGCTGCGATTATTAAGGTCGATCCGATTCGTTCAAAAACAACACCTAGTACTGATTCTTCCAAAAACGAATTTTTTACCGATTTATTTAAGCTATAAGCTTATACTCTATAACAACAACAACGAAAACGAAAACAACAACGAAAAACAGTTATACATGTAAATCTTCTGATAAAATAGCGATAACCAACCTCAGTACCGCCGTTTGTTTTAATCTACTAAAGGTCGTTTGTCATAAATATCTTCCAGGAACCGTATCGATTGCCTTCAACTACAGAACCGTACAACTGGAATCGCTTCCTGATTTAATAATATCGCTAAATGACCCAGATTTCATGCGGTATGGCCAGCTATTGGTTCGTCAACACGGAAGTAAATGCGAGTTTTACTGTGGTAGATAACAGACTGTATGTAAGATTCGCTTTAATTCGAAACACGGACTTTACGGTATATGGTGTGTGTGTGTGTGTGTTTATTATGGAGCATTGCAATGATTAGATATGTAAACTTAAAAATAAAAAAAAATGAATAAATATCAGGATAAATGATGCATTGAAAGAAGGATGTGCATTTTGATTCAACGTAAGTATTTATTTACTTACTATATACATGTGTTAATATCATTTCATTATTTGCTTTTTTTAAATAATTGTTTCGTTGATTACACAAATAACAGTTTTATATTCGGTCAATCAATATAATATAAGATAAGAGAGTGAGTAATAGATATACGAATCGATAGAGGGGAAGAAAGAGAGAGAGAGAGAGAGAGAGAGAGAGAGAGAGAGAAAGAGAGAGAGAAAGAGAGAGAGAGATAGAGAGAGAGAGATAGTGAGAGAGAGGAGGGGTGATGAGAAAAAAGAGAGAGTGAAAGAGAAAGAGACGATGGGAGAAAGAGCGAGGGAGAGAGGTAAGGGGGGGGGGGCTGAAGAAAGAGAGAGAGAATGAGGAAGTGAAGGATAGAGAGATAGAAAAAGAGAGTGAGGGAGAGATAGAGGATGGGAGAAAGAGAGAGTGAAGGAGAGAGAGAGAGAGAGAGAGAGAGAGAGACGGAGGGTGGGTTGAAGAAAGAGAGAGAGAGAGAGGGGGGGATAAGGAAGTGAAGGAGGGAGAGAGAGAGAAACGGAGGACGGGTAAGAGAGAGAAAGAGAGAGAGAGAGAGAGAGAGAGAGAGAGAGAGGATGAGAAAGTGAGAGAGAGAGATAGAGAGAGAGAGAGAGAGAGAGAGAGAGAGAGAGAGAGAGAGAGAGAGAGAGTAGAGAGGGATAGAGAGGGACGGAAAAAGAGAGATAGATTGCGGAAGGGAAGAAGGGAGAGAGTGTTTGTTTAATTAACCAATTTTTACCAGTATTTCGGTTATTTATTGGCGATCAGCGCACCGGAGCATCGTTTTTGGGATCCGCGAAGTGTGTGAGACAGAGTAAGAGAAACAGATAGAGAGGAATAAAAAGAATGGGAGAGAGAGAATTGGAGAGAGGATGAGAGAGATAGAGAGAAAATGGAAATAGTCAGAGAGAAAGAGAGGGAGAAAGAGAGAGAGAGATATGGAGAGAGGAAAAGTGAGAGGGAAAGTGAGAGAGAGAGGGAGGGATAGAGAAGGGGACAGACAGGCAGGCAGCAGACAGAGATGAGAGAGAAAGAGAAAGCAACAGAGAGAAAAAAATGAATATAATGTAATAATATGATCATTATGGAAACGCTATTTCCTTTTCATGAATTAACAAAGACACGCGACTGATCTACGAGGAGGTAATCTATTGCTTTCTACGAATGTTCAATATTTTTCAATAAGCGTAGTTTAGTTGCTAGAAGAACATTTTCCTCATGACAACTTCCTTTGCTTAGACAGATATTAGTGGGTGAAGACGAAAGACGATCATTTTAATAGAAATAGTCTGAAAACGGCTGATGTAGTAGAATTGATTAAGTAGTTTGAAATTGACGTTTGTGAAACGATCGCTTTTATTGTTTTTCATCAATATTAGTTAAGTTATTTTATTCCGCACAAGGGTCTTGATTAGGTTACCAGTTCAATGTCACGCCGAAGAAGGATCGAATCTACATTCGACCGATAATGGTTTAAGTTGAATATGTTTTCATTTTTAAAAAACAAAACAAAACAAAAACAAAAAAACACACGCTCCCATCGATTTCTTATAACATATATATTTTTTTGCCTCTTGATTTTCGTTATTTTTTACCTTGAAAACAGGAAAGGCACAATATACAGGGTAAACTGACTGGACTATTTCACTACATTTCCCAAGAGTTATCCGATAATTGCCCTTGCACAATTTCATGATATTGGAGAGATGAATCCAACTGCTTCCCTTAGACCGTGATAAAAATACGCATGTGTAGGTAGACTGAGTTATAAATATATTACTATAATTAATTGACTTGTATAAAATTACATATATTTTTTCAGCGAATTACTTTTTTGAAAAGAAAATCATAACTGGTATTTTCATTGTATTCAATAATAAAATGAAAAAAAAAACACGTGTTGTTTTCAGTGAAATATCATATACCTGCAGTTCTGCAGGTATCAAGGTTATAGGTTCATTCCGCATATTCATCTGTTGATATATTTTTTTCAAAAATCTGTATGTTAATTTGTTGATTTTGTAGAGTGAATCTGGACTCTTCCTTCCTGTTGGAGTCGAATAACCTATAATGTGTTGATACGCCGTAAAACCATATTCATTCATTCATTCATTCATTCATTCATTCATTCATTCATTCATTCATTCATTCATTCATTGCTGATCTCTGATACTTTGGCTGCTTTTTCTATATTTTCTTGTTTTTATTTTAAAATTGTTTAAAAATGTTATATAGGACCTATGAAATATTTATGAAATTACACTAAGTCTAGTTTAAATTCGTGGTCTATTCCCAGTTACGACATTGACTTATTTTTTAAAAAAGTAAAGAATTAGTTCTAATAAAATATCTTAAAACCTGTGGTATATGTATGCCGTAGCGATTCGAATAGAGCTACATCCTAATAACTAGAACAGGAATTCGCAAGGAAACATTAAAAAGGGTTTGACAGGGGAGAACGTATCTTCTCTCTTAAGGATCTATTTTATAATTCATACCGGGCCCGATTAGCTCAGTCGGTTACGCGTCTGTCTATCAATCAAAGGGTCGTGAATTCGAATCCCTGCCCGGCAACAGTCTCCATAATGATTGATTTACGACATTGTGTCTCATTATCATTCGTCTCTCAACGCTGACTCAAGTAGGGAAGTTATCAGTTACTTGCGGAGATGGGGTGTGCTCGAGTACTTGTTTACCTTTCAGGATACCAGGAAACAGTGGTTAGCCAGCCCTCTGTGGCATAACAATGACGCTAAATATTCAGTATAATTAATGCCTCACCTAACATGCGCATTGTCGCATGTGGCAAGTATGTAACGCCCTTCCCGACTTAACTAAACAAATATCAATTGGTTATTTACAAATATCAACAAACGTGCGTAGATTTACGTGCATGCATGTTTGTCTACTCAGGTAATAACACGGCTCAGATGTTCGTAGTTCAAGGAAGTGGAAACTCAATACTAAAATATTTTTAACGAATCCGTATTCTACGGAGTCCCGCTGGGGGCCATCGCGACACACTTGTTATTTTAAGTAAAGTCGAAACAACGAAGCCAAATGATGGGGACAATTCGAAACAATGAATCAATTAAAAAACGAAATAACAATGGTGACAAGTCGAAATTACGATGGTGAAAAGTCGAAACAATGAAATAACGAAAGTAGAATGGTGAAAAGTCGAAACTGCGATGATGAAAAGTCGTAGCAATGGTGAAAAGTCGAAAACAATGAAACAATTAACAAACTGAAACCACAATGGTGAAAAATCGAAATTACGATGATAAAAAAGCCGAACGCTGGGGAAAAGTCGAAATAACGAAATAACGAAACTACGATGATGAAAAAGTCGAAAATACGATGGTGAAAAGTCGTACAATAGGTGAAAAGTCGAAACAATGAAACAATGAAATAACGAAATTACAATGGCGAAAAATCGAAACTACGATGGTGAAAAGCCGAACAATGGGGACAAATCGAAACAATGAAACAACCAAATTACAATGGTGAAAAATCGAAACTACGAGGGTGAAAAGCCGAACGATGGGGAAAATTTGAAACAATGAATCAACGTTACTACGATGGTGAAAAGTCAAAACTATGAAAGGTGAAAAATCGAACGATGGTGAAAAGTCGAAACAGTGAAACAATTACACAATTAAACAACAAAACTAAGATGGTGCAAAGTACGAAATTACGATGGTGAAAAGCCGAAACAACGAAAACAATACACAAAGAAACTACGATGGTGAAAAGTCGAAAATACGATGGTGAAAAGTCGTACTATGGTGAAAAGTCGAAACAATGAAACGACGAAACTACGATGGTGAAAAGTCGAAACTACGATGGTGAAAAGTCAAAACTACGATGGTGAAAAAAAACAACAAAATAATTTCAACTTTTCACCATCGTAGTTTCAACTTTTCACCATTGCTGTTTCGTTGTTTCGACTTTTACTAATTTAATAGATTTGCCGCGATGACCCCAACAGGACACCATGGTATCCGTAAACATCACCAGCTTTGAATGATCTGCGATATTTTGATGTATGTAAATGTAAATAGAACTATAAACAGTTAGAAGTTAGTTTAATGACTCATAAGCATTCGTCTCTCACCGCTGATTCAAGTGGGAAAGTTGTCAGTGAATTGCGGGTCATAGGTTGTTCTTGAGTACTGGTTGATTGCCATTTAGTCATCGATGGCATAATAATGACGCTAAATATTCGATCAATTAATCAATTAATTAATCAATCAATCAATCAATCAATCAATAATCAATCAATCATTAACGAGGAATATATATATATATATATATATATATGATGTGTGACAGTGTCTATATGCGACGGATAATCGAACTACGCGTATTTTGTCTAATCAATTTAAATTAAAGGTACACCCGTTAATTAAAAATCAGTTTACTTACGTTCTAAATGTATGTATTAAATCTACCTTTAGACATATAACAGTATGTTTTATATCCACATAAAATTCTCCAATATATAAAAATTAACCAATTAGATTATATTACAATTTTTATGAATAAGCATTCCGGTGTAACTCTCGTTTTTAGAAGAAAAAAAACAACAACATATCCGTAAAACATCTTGAAAAAAAAACATCTACACATACATACTTGGGTATTTTAATAGAATATTTCCGGAAATGTGTTCGAAAATGATCATGGTAGGTATGTCTTCAGTGACACGGACAAAGCTAACAATAATGAACGTAGAATTGGAGCCAAATGAACTGAAAGGCAGCTTGTCAGTAAAAATCGTCATAGATCTCTAAAATAGAATTATATGAATATAAAGTATCTTACTAGCATTTATATTTAACATAAACTGTCTAACTTTCATTCATACCAAAGTACGACTGCTTGAAATATCAAATTCTCTTAAATAAGTGACAAAAATGCGATGCTTTAAGCTCAAGCACGCACGCACGTACGTACGACCGCACGCCACACACTGTTTATGTAATGAACCAAATTCAACAATATGTATGCAATATCACAGATCAAATTGAAGTCATGCCGCTCATTTCATGTCCTAAAATGCATTACAATTTTAGCGTGACATATTGAAAAAACAAATCTTATTTTGAAAAAAAATCCTTAAAAAAAACCCCACTGTTTTTATGTAGACATAGGTTAGAAGTTCTATGGAATTTTCCATATAACCGGCATAGATGTTGACCTACGTTGTTGTTCCTGGATCGACTGAGGTTCATTGACTGAGGATTTAGGTCAACGTACCAAATGTCAATGTATTCAAAAATAGGTATTCATGTGTCTTTTATATGTCTTTTATATGTCTCACAATACATAACAGATTTGCAGACGCAGTTATTATGATTAGGCGTAGACAATATGATTATATAGTTAGTACCTCACGATTATCCTTGTAGTATCCATATATAGGAATAATAAAGCCGCTTTCCCATTGTCCGTAAACTCGAACGAGCTCTGAAAATTGATTGGTAGACGTGACCGGGAAGTTTCACCGCTGCATGAAAATGATTTCTGATAACCCAGTCTTGTATCGATATACGTCAACGGAATTTTAAGAGATACTTGAATATCGATCCCATTTCGTTACTTGTTATACATGAAAGTATTTTGTTCATTCAGATGTCAAATTAATACTATTACAAACAGTTTACATAGAGGACGATGAACTCAGCGCGCATTAATACAAGGGTAAAATATTCCGATTTCGAATGGTACAAAAGCTCTGTGCAGAAAAAGGGAAATATTCCATTATTCCATATCAGTTGTGTATAAAAGTATTAAGGTCATAGATATAAGATGTGATTACTGTGCTCCGATCCGGTATTTTTCATATGGTAGTTTTCAACAAATACGGTCATAAATCATGAAAAAATGGTTTGAAATTAAAAAAAATGTGCTCAGCTGCAATTTGAATAAGGTAGATAGGAGCTCGACAAATACACATTTTAACAACGGGTCAGGCCCGGTTAGCTCTGTCTTTAGCGCGTCTGACTATAAATCCAGAGGTCGTGAGTTCGAATCCCGCACGGCCACAATCTCCATGATGGTTGATATACGACATTGCGTCTCACTATCATTCGTCTCTCACCGCTGATTCAAGTGGGAAAGTTATCTGTTACTTGCGGAGATGTGAGTACTGATTAACCTTCAAGGATCCCAGGAAACAGTGGTTAGATTAACTGATCGTCTGTTCGTCATTGATGTCATAAAATGACACTAAAATATTCAATCAATCAATCAACTAAGCAATCAAAGCGAATGTTGGATCCATGCAGCAACATTGCTTGCTATATTACAAAACGGTTGGCTTTTAAAA
The DNA here is from genome assembly GCA_029582155.1 of Panopea generosa. Classification (NCBI taxonomy): domain Eukaryota; kingdom Metazoa; phylum Mollusca; class Bivalvia; order Adapedonta; family Hiatellidae; genus Panopea; species Panopea generosa. Next base: position 17,242,135 of record CM055900.1, on the reverse strand, counting down.
CACATTTCCGCTTTTTTTCACTTTTTTAAGTCATGTGCACCCCGCACACTGTTACAGTATTTTCATTCGAATAATTTATCAACATGTACATCCATTTACACGCACGCTGTAGCTTAATAACGTTCCAATATCTCCGATACAATCTGCGTGCTGCGTACGTACAATAAGACATCAGACACCAGGCAAAGTTTATAACGTTCACTCTTCACCAATGCAAAGCTTCCTGATCATCGACGCTGTATTTATTTAATTAAATTTACTTCTTGTAATAAAAAAACAATAAAATGACTATTCCGCATTAATGATGTCATTTAAGCACATGCACCATGCACTGCGGGACTTAATACACGCCAAAGTCAGATTCTGTAAAAATAAACACGTTTTGTATTTATCAATTTTAATAAAGATTGGCAACATAAAAGCGGTTGTAACTACCATTTACAGCAATGCAGACAACACATACCCGCCTTTTCGAAAGCACAATATTTGCGATACAGTGTTGAGAAATGTTAACTCCTGACCCAAGGCGTGGGAAAGCTCAACGGGACTCTGTGGTGGCTGGTCAACGTGCATTAATGTGTCTACTCAACTCACCCAAGACATGCCCAATTTTTAAAGTATTTGAGTGTATGTGATCAGTTTTGCCAACAAGCTAGTTTATGGGAATCTGCTCTATGCTGCATGCACCTAGTGGATATGTCACTTGTTGTAGACTTTCATAGAAATGCGCTTCTAAACACTTTCATAGAAATGCGCTATCAAACGATGTCATAAACGTACACAACAAAGATATACGTTGTACGAGTACGCTCAAATACGTAATAGATAAGGGTTTTTTTCCACACCGCTTCCTTATACAGTTTTATCCTTGTTTTTTTCTTTCTTTGAATTATGATACACATGTTGAAGAACTCAAATTTATTATTCAAGTTTAGAAAAAAAAACACTTGTGATATTTAAGGGGAATATACAACATTTTTTTCAATTTTTTTTCAGTGACCTATTGGTAACCCATTAATTCACCCCGTGTATTAGTGTGCTGTGTGTCGGGGTTAGCCGTCCCACTGCCTAAGTTATATACTTACTGGACCCTCGCTGCCAAAAGGATATCTGTTTAAAAATTCCAATATAATATATTGAAAAGGGGTTTCCTAACTTGGGCTACGCACCTAGGTAAGTCTAAAATAGATTCCACGCTTAAAATTGCAACATATTGTGCGACGTATTTAAAGAGTCATGTATTTTGATTCAAGTTGATCCATCATACAGGTTTACACGTTGTAAACTTTGTTTCATCTTAGAAAGAGTCCGAATGCCGAGATAAAGGTCGTCAAACAGTATGTAATTGTTGTCAATTTTGAGAATGGGGATTTCGTTTCAAGTTTGCAGCTGCTATTAAAACATTGATTTTGTCACATTTTGAAGGATCTGACAATGGAAGCATTTTTCTTCCTGATATACTACCTTTAAGAATAAATAAGTATGAGTAGTAGAAAAAAGACAAAACAAAGTCAAGAGAGATATATATAAATAAAATAACACAAAAATGTAAACAAATACCGTTCAAATACAGCTTTCTACCTGTCACAGTATATAGAACAAAATTACATGAGCAATAAAATATTGTAAATATTGTATTCTGTTGTACTATGTTGTGTTGTGTTGTATTATACTGTGGTGTGGTATGGTGTGGTGTGGTGTGGTTAGGTGTGGTGTGGTGTTGTATTTGGGTTGTATTGTATTGTATTGTGTTGCAATGTGCTGTGTTGCTGTACTGTGTTGAATTGTGTTGTTTTGGTTTTGTTGTATTGTGTTGTATAGTGTTGTATTATGCTGTGTTGTTTTGTTGTGTTTTATTGTATTACGTTGTGTTGTGTTGTTTTGTATTGTGTTGTGTTGTGTTATGTTGTGGTGTGTGGTGTGTGGTGTGTGGTGTGTGGTGTGTGGTGTGGTGTGGTGTGGTGTGGTGTGGTGTGGTGTAATGTGTTGTGGTGTGGTGTGGTGTGGTGTGGTGTGTTCTGGTGTGGTGTGGTGTGGTGTGGTGTGGTGTGGTGTGGTGTGGTGTTATATTTGTGTTGTATTGTGTTGCCATGTGCTGTGTTGCTGTACTGTGTTGAATTATGTTTTGGTTTTATTGTATTGTGTTGTGAAGTGTTGTATTATATTGTGTTATTTTGTGTTTTGTATGTTTTATTGTATTACGTAGTGCTGTGTATGTTGTGTTGTATTGTGCTATATTGTGTTGTATATAGATAGATATGTTGTGAGTGCAATTATCTCCCGTTAATGAAATAAAGTAATTATACATTGAGTTTGTTGAAGCTGCAGACTCGTGTACTTGGTATGAATTGTAGCTTGGCACGCTCGCCGTAGTCTGGTCTTTAGATGATGTTTGTCTGGTTATTCGCAAATAATTGTCCCAATCTATTTATATGCAATATCAATGAATCTAAAAATGACATTGGATTATTGTAAACACAAACAGCAAGTTTTATTGATAATATAGCCGTCTTTAGATATAAAATAAAAATTTGTTTATTTCAATGAAATTTCATTTAAATTCCATTCGTAATATAATTTTTGGCTTCGTTGATGTATACAATATCACTTTAGTGAGCTGTACATGATTGATTTATTTGCAAGCGCATGTCGAAACCGTATAACCAGGGCTTAAAGTCAACAATAAACAATATCAGACAGACAAAATATAGATAGTATGTGACATATACATAAATATCGGAAATTGATAATCTTTGAAATTGATGAAATTCTTCATAGAAAACGACCTTATGTGTTTATTATCCTTGTCTGTGCGATACAACGACCGTTATTATGGATATTGTTGACCACATATATCGCTCCTTGTAACGTATGCAACGACCTTTACTATCGATATTGTTGAACATTTATATTGCTCCCCGTAACTGATTCAATGTCCTTTAAAATCGATATTGTTGACCACATATATCGCTCCTCGTAACTAATACAACGATTGTTAATATCGATAATGTTGACCGTTTATATTGATCCCCGTAACTGATACAATGACCTTTAATATCGATATTGTTGATCACATATATGGCTCTTCGTAACTGACACAACAACCGTTAATATCGATATAATGGACCATATGATATCGCTGCTCGTAACTCATACAACGACCTTCAATTTCGATATTGTCGACAATATATATCGCTCCTTGTGACTGATAAAACGACCATTAATTTCGATCTTGTGGACCATAATATTAAAGCTCCTCGTTACTGTTACGACGTCCTTTAATATTGATATTGTTGACTGTTTTTTATCGCTCCTCGTAACCGATACAACGACCCTTAATAACAATATTATTGACCCTTTATTTTGTCCCTCGTAACTCGTACAACGATCGTTAATATCGATATTGTTGACTATATATAACGCTCCCCGTAACTGATACAACGACCCCTAATATCGATATTGTTGACATATATATCGCTCCCCGTAACTGATACAACGACTTATAATATAAATATTGTTGACCGTATAAATCGCTACCCGCAATGAATACAACGTCCTTCAATATCGATACTGTTGACCATTTATATTGCTCATCGAATTTGATTCATCGACCTTTAATACAGATATTGTTGACCATTTAAAAAAATCCTCGTTACTGGTAAAACGACCTTTGATATCGATATTGTTACCATTTATACTGATTCAACGACCTTTAATATCGATAGTGTCGACCATTTAAAAAGCTCTTCGTTACTGGTACAACAACCTTTAATATCGATATTGTTGACCATTTATATTTTGTTCCTCGTAACTGATACAACGATCTTTTATGTCGATATTGTTGACCAATAATATTGCTCACCGTTACTGATATAATGACCTTCAATATCGATATTGTTGACCATTTATATCGCTCCTCGTAACTGATAAAATAAACTTAAATATCGATATTATTGACCATTTATGTTACTCCACGTAACCGATATGACGACCTTCAATATCGATATTTTTGACCGTAAATATTACTCCACGTAACTGATACAACAACCTTTGATATCGATATTGTTACCATTTATACTGATTCAACGACCTTTAATATCAATATTGTTGACCATTTATATTGTTCATCGTAATATATACAAAAACATTTAATATCAGTTTTGATGACCTTTTATATTGCCCCCGTAACCAATACAACGACCTTTATCGATATAATAAACCATTTATATTGCTCCACGTAACCGAAACAACGTCCTTTAATATCGATATTATTGACCATTTATATCGCTTCTTAGTAACATGATACAACAATTTTTATATAGGTATTGTTGACCATTTATGTTGCTCTTCGTAACTGGTATTTATAAAATAACTGAGATAAAAATCGAGCGTCCCTTCATTTCGATGCTAGTTATATCGGTTCTCACAAATCGTCTTAATGATAAAACAGAGATAAACCCGAACCCACGATATTGCGACCAATGATATCGCTCTCGTTATTGATCTTCACATATATATATGGATGGATGCAGCTGGTCATTATAATAAATTGATGTATAAACCGCGATACTGCGATAATCGGTATCGCGTCTTGCTGTTTTTTTTAAAAGATAAGTTCAGGTAACAACCTGAGTGATACTTGATACTGACACTGCGACGATTGCACATGATTAAGGTCACAACGGAGCGACACTTGCCCTTCTTCTTCTTCTTCTTCTTCTTCTTCTTCTTCTTCTTCTTCTTCCATATACTGAGCTGGGTTCTTGAAAGAACGTACGTAGCTCAACGATTGAACCCGTTGATATCGCTTTTCCCAACAGGTCGTCTCGGTACATTCGATTATTATCGCAATATTACGACATTTGTTCCCGGTATAGCCAGCCCCGTGTTAGTGTACTCTCCATATTATAAACCTGAATATCGGTACTAAAAAACAGAATACCCTAGATATGCAGTTGAAACATAACTACTAAATCTTATCATCTGTACTTTGAGGAGCCCTCGTTTTAAATTGTTGACAATATTCACAAAGGAATCCCACACTGACTAATAGGATCTAGATCCGCCTCTGTTATCAGTATACGCACGATGATACAAATGCGGAAGATGTAATGATATTTAATGACATATACGATATGACGGCTATTTACATAATCTGTGTCTGGATACTAAACAATGTAGCAGTTATTGGCTATGTCTAGTGGGTATGATAGAAGGCAATGTAAAGGAGGAAGTTAACATCAGAGATAGTGGGATTTTAATAGATAAAATGAAGTAAATAAAGTATTATCAGTGTTTGCCATTTCGTTGAAATCAATAGTGCTTTGTTTTGAATTTTAAAAAGGTTCATTCACAGAAGGGAACGGGGAAGGGGATTGTGGGAAAGGGATGGTTGTGGGTTTGTAACCATAATTCGTTACACATTTTTTCCTCTTGTTTTTTTCTCTAGTTGTTTTAATTGTAAATATGTTGATGTTATAATTTGTCTATAATTTTGTTGTAGTCCTATTATCATTATCATTATCATTATCATTATCATTGTTATTATTATTATTATTATTATTATCATTATCATTATCATTGTTATTATTATTATTATTATTATTATTATTATTATTATTATTATTATTATTATTATTATCATTATTATCAGCATCATCATTGTCATTATCTTTGTCATTGTTATTATTATTATTATCAGTTATTATTATCAATTATCATTTTCAATTATTATCATTATCATTATTATTATCATTATTATTATTATCATTATCTCTAAAGACTTATTACTTTAATGAAGCGGTAGATCTACAATGGGGGATAGTTCTAGGTACGGTCAGGCCGCGATCAGACTACCTCAGCGAATTTTAATATATCAACATGTGTTTTACAGTTTACTCTAATAAATCTAAAAAAAATATAACCTTCATCAATTTAGCTAGTTGCCGCATTCTACATAGAAGGTAAAAGAATCTGATGATTAATACCCTGTCAGCTTATGACAACTATGAGAGCGAGTGGAGGTTCAGATAGACACGTTGTTGTGGGAGGGACAGTTAAGTTTGAGGTTCAGTTTGAATCGAACGATCTTAGTAAACATTTAAGTTTTGGGTTGGGAAGTATCAGTATGCTGTTTTGGGGTTGGGGATTGGGTGGGGAAGATTGATGAGTCTCGTCTGAAGTATATTTTGACTCGTATATGTGTGTTTAATAGTGATCATTAAAGTTTAAACGAAAATATGTTGTGCAATAGAGATTTTAGTCTGAGATTAGGTCTAGGATTGCGAGCGAGCGAGCGAGCGAGAGAGAGAGAGAGAGAGAGAGAGAGAGAGAGAGAGAGAGAGAGAGAGAGAGAGAGAGAGATAACATGTAAAATAATGTAGAAATAAAGTTACATCGAGAAAAAACACTGCGCTTTCTACGTTAGTTTTGTGTTGATGTTGGAAAACATGATATTTGAACTATTGCATGTCAAAACTTTACAAGGCGTTTAATCTTTATATATAGAGTTCTCTTTTATCGGAAATGTAGTTTTATAAAGAAAATTAAATAAAAAACAGCAAAAACAATAACAACAACAACAGCAGCAGCAGCAGCAGCAGCAGCAGCAGCAGCAGCAGCAGCAGCAGCAGCAGAAAGCTTAGCCGCAATTCACCGAAAACCTGTTTATTCTCGCAAAAACACAGTGACACTGTCTTTATGCACACTCCACGATGTATGATACCAAAATATGACGGAATTGGTAGAATGTGTGCGATTGACCGTAGTATTGATTAAATAGCAATTCCGATTATACTATGTGAATAACTACGCTAATTGAAATTCGAACTCAAATACGTAGTTAGTATAAACCGTGATACACTAGGATTACTGGCTCGTCAGATATTCAGTGAACTATTGGATGCTTTATGAAAGTAAAGGTGTATCAAATTCAATTGTTTCGTGATGAGTGAAAAAAAGTGGAATGAACGCTCTATAAGACGAGTCTCGTTCTGGGCGTCCAAAAATTGCAGTAAACCCAAAAACTCACCGATTGACAACTTCACAACTGACCAAGATGTTGCGGTTATCTTCTGTCGGATCAGATTTTTTTAAAATATTAAAGAATGAACATTAGACATATATCTGCTCGATGGATATCCGATATACTGAGTTGTGATCAAAATTGGACACCTTGTTCCCGTTACCCGGAAATTATTTTCTAATTTATTACTGGTGATCTAACCTGGTTCAATTAACTTGGCGCGAGAGCAACTATTGCTCCTCCCCTATTAGCAACGTGGTATTGTTTTTGCACGTAAATACAATGTTATACAATGGAGCGTTTACTTAGAGGCCATTCGCTTGTCTAAGGAAAATAACGATTTTGGTAATCATGTAATATCGTTTATTTGTATGTTACAGGAATAGTTGCAAAATCAAACGAACGATCCTCGTATATTTGTTATCAATTTCATTTGCATGATATTATATTTTTTTAAAATATTAATTACAGTGGTATTTTGTTACGGCTTACACAATCTCCCCCCCCCCCCCCCCCCCCCCCCCGTTAGTTCATTAGTGATGCTGTGTAGACAGACTGGTGTCGGTTCAAAATTCTTGTTTCGTCTTTCGATATTCATTTTTAAACTTGCCGTTCTCTGGCGCCTCCAATAATGAACAGCAAATGTCAGATAACGTATAGTTTCTAACTGATATTTATTAACTGACGTTATTGTCAGGAATAGTGATTAAAATAATAATAATGATAATAAAAAATAATAAAAAAATTCATAGTGGAAGTTTCCTCGTTGGACAATGATTTTTCAATTAAATACTTATTAATGGGTTTTGACAGTTTTGACAGTGCAATACGAACCATCTCTGGTGTAACTTGATGCAAATCACATGTTGTACCGTCACACAACCCATAATAAAACAACAGCAAAAAACACACACACACAACAGAAACGCCAGTATTGATATATGAGATTAAAATGTAAACACTATGTATTTAAACGATATGATACTTTTAAATGCGTGTAAAGTATCACTTGTATGACATTCACTAGGCACTTAAGATACGTGAAAACTGCACATATTGTACCTGAGAACAGAATACTCAACAGTCGCTTTCAAGTTTTTTCGTTTCTTCATAACCTTTTTATCGTGAAACAGTAGCTTTCTTATCTTTTCTAAAATAACTTCATCAATCAATAGTTGTGTGATACCAATTACACAATACCACCAGGTCGACTGGTTCCTTAACTTCAGTGTTAGAGGTAATTATAATTAGGAAAAGGGCTAGTGTCAAATTGAATAGCCGTAAGACGAAACGCAAATAATGAACAAACGTCTGTCGGTCGTCTTGGTAATATATCTTTACATGACCTTTTAGCTTTAACTCTCACATAAAGAGAGTTTTAAATGAAAAAAAAAAGTCAGTGAATAATTTGAAGACCGACTTGAGTTCGTGATTCTTTTTTGTCTTTCGATATTCAACTTGAAATTAACCCTAACCTACCTCCGATATTGAAGAAGATAAATAAATATAGCAAACTATTTCCTAAATGCTAAAAATGATTTTATTTAAAAAAAAAAGACCAGTCCATAAGACAGCGCGCTAATCGAATCATTTGTCACACAAGTACAAATGTTGATTGATAGTGATGACCTATTTAAGTAAACAAGAGTTTTCTCACTGACTTAATTGAGTAGGTCTTATACCTGTGAAATCTTGTATGAAGTTTCAATCCAAAGCAAGCAGTTGCCCCTGGGATATACAGTTTAACAATAATTTCTAAGTCAAACAAGGGCGATAATGTGTAAAAAAAAAAGCTGGTAAGAGTTCTTACGCTTTGATTTCATAACTGGGAATTAAGCCTTAATGTTTCATTCTAATACATTGAATGGTTGGTGAGATATGGGTTTGATGGTACTTGCATACAAAACTTTAACCAGAATTACAACGTCAAACAAGGGTCATAGTTTACATTATAGTCAAACAAGAGTTATCTAGCTTAATTATTGTAGTAGTTGTGATGACAGGGAAGCCATGTGTGCTTTGTTTCAATCAACTACATTGAGTGGTTGGTGAGATATAGACTTGATGGTTTTTGCGCACAATATTTTAACCAGAATTTCTAAATTAAACAAAGTCCATAATTCGCAATTTTATTCAAACAAGAGTTATCTTATTTTATTATTGTAGTGGTGTAGTGACTGGGAAGTCGTGTGTGAAGTTTCAATGCATTACATGCAATGGTTACTGAGAGATAGCCTTGCATGCAAACTCAAATCAAGCTATGACGCCAACGCCGACGCTCGTGTGAGCAGAATAGCCCTCTTTATTCTTCGAATAGTCCATCTAAATGACGTAAGAATTACAATCCAATTTTAGAAATTCTGCGCTTTGACGATTCCCAGCCAAATCAGCGTTAATGCGACCTTTATACCATACCTGCTGTAACTAGTATTTACAGACGCATATAAACTGAGCGGAAGAGCCACCTAACATTTTGGGACTTGTTTTTACCTGACATTTAACTGCATTTTCTCAAAAAGTATCGAAGCGATATCCTTGTAATTTGGACTTGAATAAAAAAAAAGAAAAAAATAGTATAACAATGATCAAGTCCGTATTATTTAGTTTGACAGTAATTTGAATAATTTCATAATTAATGAAAAGAGTAGTCAGGTTAAGTTTCACACGATAGTGGCTGGTTAGCTGTTCCGTTCAGTATATATAATCAAGTCACTGGTATTTACTTTAATCAAGTTACACATCATACCGGATATTGTTTTTTTCTTTTCATTTCAGTTTATACGCTTGGTAATAGGACAGAAACCACCAACGATGTAAATCTAGATTTTTAAAAAAAAAACAACACAGTGGTAAAGCGGAAATGATTATTTCAACCGGAAGTACAAAAAACTTATATGATCGGTCCCGGATATTTGACTATCCATTGATAAATATCGACCAGTAACTATGCTTACACCTTGAACGCTAGAGTGAAAACTTCCTTGTAATGAGTTAAAACATTTTATCAAAATATTTAATGAATTGATTACGATAGCGCGTTACTAATAACAGGACATTATATTCAGGATTCCGGAAGACATCGCTGTTAAACCGACCGTATAAACTACATTTTTGATTTGGTAAGGGGTATGAAACATCGAAAGACTATTGGTTAATAGCCACTTGAAAAGTATAACACGTTGTTGAGTTCAGTTATTAACTGACGTTCGTTTAACGTTTATCTGAACCGCAACTTCCCGGTAGAGGGAGTACAGTTCCAATTAGAAAGAAAATTTAATCGTGATAAAAACAACACATTGCTAGTGTAAAACATTGTAATGGATATATATTTTTAAAAGAGACGTATTCATTGAGAGAATATAAACTAGTTTTGCCAATTGAGCAGGCAGCGCCGACACAGGAGGGATACCGGGGATGCGTTGCCATAGTAACCATAATGAGTAAACTGTGTTTGGACGTAATGACCGTGTCTCTTACAATAAATTGGTGTGTATTGTGCTTTAATGTAGTACCGAAACTGCGCATACGTGCAATTAAATCGCAGAGATTGAAAAGAAATCGACAGTTTATGAAGTTGTGTCATCATTTTGCTGATAAGCCGTTACTTTTTGCCAAAGTGTGAGTATTATTCAGGGTTGCTATTTTTCTTAATACTTCTTTTAATCATAATGCATGGGCCGAGGAGCATTTCAAATATAAGGGGGGAGTGGGGGGGGGGGGGTGTGGGCAACCTAAGGAGAGAGTAAAATATTGGGGTCGGGGTTGGGGGCAAAGTATATATGCTGACCCCCATCCAACCTGAACATGGGGGGGGGGGGGGGGGGGTCGGGGGTAGGGGCAAAGTATATGCTGGTCCCCTCCAACATTAAAATGGGGGAGGGGTCGGGGCCGGACCCCTGGGCTCCCATCTTCTGCACCTATGTAATGATGTTTATTGTTTTGCCACCGTTACCACCTTCAGATTGAATTAAACAAATAACTGGCACTACACTCGTGTAAAATATAATATTAATGCAGAAAGGCCGATACATTTCGTTTCATTATCATGATAGCTTCACGTGTTTAAGTTAACACTTCGACAAGGAAGGACCACACATAGGTTATAACTTGAAAACAGTTGTGTGATGCACTGTAGAGAAAGATATAGAATCGAATTCTGAAGCAAAAGATCGTAACGTTTGACCGTTGCTATCATAATTTGTTTCGTTCGAAATTTATACTATTTACTTTCTATGTTAAACCGGTACTAAGCATATGCAGATCAAGTAGTCTGCTAAAGGGCGCTCATATGGCCGTTGTAAGGGAATCGAACTCGGGACTCTCTGATTATGTATCTGAATGCTGTAGTACTATACAGGGACCTTAAAAACCAAGTGGTAATACGGCGCTGTCGTCTATTTAATGTATTTTTTTTAGTTTAATGCTTTTGAGAGACCTAACAGTTACCAGAGTAATACTATGTCAACTATTCGTCCACGATGCGCTTCTGAAATGACACATAATTGTCCAGAAAGCTGGTATCAGCATCAAATTTTCGGTGGTGATTTCTAAAATACTGGCCATTTAACTCATGCTAGAACAAAATAAATCACTGCAGTATATAAAAAAGAAAAAAAAAGAAATAAATTTATTTCTACTTCCTTCATCGGTCCGGAGTACTCAAGGGAGATAATTGTGATGTGAGTCCTACAGGGACCTTAATAGCCGAGTGGTATACGGCGCTGTCGTCTATTTAATGTCCACTAGCCTCTCAAAGAATTGGCCGTGGCTTCAAGCCGAACTCAGTCCAAAAGCTTTATGTGAGAATAGGCAAGTTACTTGCGGGAGCATGATGACTATTCCGATTTTAAGGTTTTCCTCCATCGAACACCGCCCCTCCCCCTTGCCACCCCATTCAAATATGCCATCTATAGTCATGGCATGTATTGAAATGGCGTTGAATCGCATTCTACCGCTCATACTACGCGCAACATTATTTCACCTTTTCTAAATGACTCGTTTTTATAAATTTGTCTGTGGAACTATTTCTTACGCAGTGTTGATCTAAATACCAATGCCATATTCAAAGCTGACAATTATTTTTTTTTTAAAAAAAATCTTATTCATGTAATACCAAATGTCAACACAAGTCGTCTGCGTTAGCTTACCTGCAACCTGACATTTATTTCACCAACACTCCGCGACATTATACGCAACATTATGCGTCTTTATTGTTAAAAAATCAGACAGTGATCTCACGACTGTTCGCCAATGACCGATTAATTAATAAGTCACACTGGAGGTTTCCAGAGAGCTAAACGTGTATACATCTTTGATAAAATGTCACATTGGTTCATCTAAAACTAGAGCACGAGACTTCATGTATCCGGGTTGCGGGTTCGATTCCCGGGGATGGCCAACTAAAAATACCAACAGTATTTCGGATGGAACTTTTAACCGAGGGCCTGTGTGATGGTGTTATACACCACTGAGCATGCTATAGAACCAGACGGAACTTGTGATGAACTGTCAATCCAGGGGTCGTGAGTTCGAATCCCCGACCGGCAACAGTCTCCGTGATGATTGATATACGACATTGTGTCTCATTATCATTTTCTGTCTCTCACTGCTGATTCAAGTGGGAAAGTTATCAGTTACTTGCGGAGATGGGATGAGCCCGTGTACTGGCTAACCTTTCAGGATCGCAGGAAACAGTGGTTAGGTTAACTGGTCGTCTGTAAGCCCTCGATGACATAAAAATGACGCTGACGTTCAATCAGTCAATCTATTTGTATGCTGCACTACCTCCACAAACCTTAAATAGATTAACCCAATGGTCATGAAATAAGCTGTATATACAATATATGTTACTCCGATTATCGTCAACGCTTATCAGCACGAACATGGCGTTATTATAGGATTCATGTTTTTTGCACGTGTAAAGAATGTTGAATCGTATAAGAATTTTGCGTGATTCGACATATTCTTTAAGACTTTATTCGGTTTGTACGTGATTCGACATTCTTTACACATGCAAAAAAAACTCAGAAAAAAATGGATCCATACATTTAATATCCTGACAGAAAGACGGACAGACAGGACGTAAAAACGTTTCTTGTGTCTATTTCCCTGAAATTCCTTTCTTTTGGGACAAACGTTATGACTCTTGAACAATAGACAGCCATCCTGAGGTAGCCATTAATATTATCAAATTACATCTTACATCAAATAACAGCCTGGAAGTAGTTGCAGATATTATTACTTATCCGTGAATTAACTCCGTCTGCTGAATAAGAAAGAATAATTAACGTTTATAGAAATTAAAAAAATACATGTCTCGTGCAACAAAATACATT
>CM055900.1:17211276-17223776 GCA_029582155.1 Panopea generosa | reverse complement strand
TTCGAACAATGTTGCAAGATTAAATAACAGTCAAAGTAGTCACGTGGTCACTCTTAACCACGATACCGAACCACAAGCTCATATACAAAGCTCATCGACGGACAATATAAGCGTAACGGACTTATGTCATGACATCACTTCCGGTACCGGCATATCCGTGTAATGTTGACATTTAAGTATCAAATATATTGTGTTTTTTCGTGAACCGTCAGTTAATGTATATGAGACTGTGCAACTCTAGCAGTGTGCATGTCATTTATATAGATGCGTTTATATCGGAGATACGTGCCACGTGACGTCATAAAAAGTCACATCGTAGTTATTTATGATGTCTTGATTCCTCCGAATCATGAAGCTCAGTTTGTCTTGTTCCAAAATGGAAAATCGGAGCTCGGGAGCTAGGGAGCTAGGATCGAGAGGGGTGTTGCATATTTTATTACCACCGCCACATGAACAGATTCGATAAACACTGAGTCTGCTTCGGCGCGTTCTGTCCCTCCTAGAGCTTCTTTAAAGCCCCAACATTTACTGCCAGGGTAGTAAATACTTGTAAGAGGAGACTATCAAAAATACACCTCCCTCGAATTTCAAAGTTTTTGGCAGTTGGAGCTAAGCGTTTTTTTTCAAACCTGCCCAAGAGCTATCTTGTGGCTTTTGTATGGCAGTTTGGGCTTTAATCAAATATGATTGCTACTATAACTACCAGAGGGCGCTTTACAAAAACCTTACGACAAAATCGTCGTAATTGTAAACCAATAATTATTCATTACATTTTTATATACATCCAAATGAACATAAAGTTGCCTCGAATCATGCAAAAAATAATATGTTTTCTGGAAATACACTCATTTTTAACGTCGATCAAAATTTCCACATACAACGAAGAAATTATCAAATTTACTTACAGCGGATTTTATCGTTTCATAGTTACCGATTTTGTGAAAAGCACCCCTGTACTCCATAGAAATCATCGAAAACTAAGACTTACTTGTCGTATGACGGTTTACTCCTTACATTATCTGATTGTGAAAACATTTATATATTAGACAAATATACAGTCTTTATAAATATGAAAGTGTTTACCTTTATGAAAGTATTTTACTTTTACATTCAGTCATTTAGTTTTACATAAAACAGAAATAAAATAGTAAAACAACTTGATTTGAAGCTATTTTTATCTAACCTGTATCAAGTATTTATCAATACAAATTAGTTTATCCTAATTTATTTTAGCTTTATTACGAAGAAAACCAAGGCTAACTGTGTAAATCACTCTCAGTTCCGTTTCTAGGGTACATCCAAGTACTAAATGTTGTTTATTTTAGTCATCAGGTCGAGCCTGAAACCGAACCCGCGACCTGTGCCGTGATTGATCAACACTGCTACACTACTGCCTTGTTTAATAATGGTCGCCAATTTTACGACTTTGAGAATATGACAAAAGCTCACTTTGTATATATATTAAAAAGTGTTGCCTAATATAAACCATTCACCAAACTAGGCATGCCTACTGGTACTCAAACAAATTAATAGAGCGAATTGTATGCAGGTCAATTAGTCCAAATGAATATCAACATGAGCAAGTGGAAAGTCTATAAAATTGAAACGAGACTTGCTTAACCGAGCAAAAGTACAACTTTTAGTATCACTTTCTTTATGCCTTGTATATTTCGATGGTCAAACTTATTTCTATATATATCTACATAATGGAGGAGGTTCGGCAAAACGAAATACACTTACCTTTGGATAAACATAATTTTCGTGTGCATACCAAGATCTCCACGAGCATTGCAATCAACCATACCAAGATCTCCACGAGCATTGCAATCCACCATACTAAGATCTCCACGCGCATTGCAATCCATCATACTAAGATCTCCAAGAGCATTGCAATCCACCATACCAAGATATTCACGAGCATTGCAATCAACCATACCAAGATCTCCACGAGCATTGCAATCCACCATACTAAGATCTCCACGAGCATTGCAATCAATCATACTAAGATCTCCACGAGCATTGCAATCCACCATACTAAGATCTCCAGGAGCATTGTAATCAATCATACCAAGATCTCCACGAGCATTGCAATCCATCATACCAGGATCTCCACGAGCATTGCAATCCATCATACTAGGATCTCCACGAGCATTGCAATCCATCATACTAGGATTTCCACGAGCATTGCAATCCATCATACTGGGATCTCCACGAGCATTGCAATCAATCATACTAAGATCTCCACGAGCATTGCAATCCACCATTCCAAGATCTCCACGAGCATTGCAATCAACCATACCAAGATCTCCACGAACATTGCAATCCACCATACTAAGATCTCCACGAGCATTGCAATCCACCATACTAAGATCTCCACGAGCATTGCAATCCACCATACCAAGATCTACACGAGCATTGCAATCCACCATACAAAAATCTCCACGAGCATTGCAATTCACCATACTAAGATCTCCACGAGCATTGCAATCCACCATACTAAGATCTCCACGAGCATTGCAATCCACCATACCAAGATCTACACGAGCATTGCAATCCACCATACCAAGATCTCCACGAGCATTGCAATTCACCATACTAAGATCTCCACGAGCATTGCAATCCACCATACCAAGATATCTACGAGCATTGCAATCCACCATACCAAGATCTCCACAAGCATTGCAATCAACCATACCAAGATCTCCACGAGCATTGCAATCCACCATACTAAGATCTCCACGAGCATTGCAATCCATCATACTAAGATCTCCACGAGCATTGCAATCCACCATACCAAGATCTCCACGAGCATTGCAATCCACCATACCAAGATCTCCACGAGCATTGCAATCAACCATACCAAGATCTCCACGAGCATTGCAATCCACCATACTAAGATCTCCACGAGCATTGCAATCCATCATACTAAGATCTCCACGAGCATTGCAATCCACCATACCAAGATCTCCACGAGCATTGCAATCCACCATACCAAGATCTCCACGAGCATTGCAATCCACCATACTAAGATCTCCACGAGCATTGCAATCCACCATACTAAGATCTCCACGAGCATTGCAATCCACCATACCAAGATCTACACGAGCATTGCAATCCACCATACAAAAATCTCCACGAGCATTGCAATTCACCATATTAAGATCTCCACGAGCATTGCAATCCACCATACTAAGATCTCCACGAGCATTGCAATCCACCATACCAAGATCTACACGAGCATTGCAATCCACCATACCAAGATCTCCACGAGCATTGCAATTCACCATACTAAGATCTCCACGAGCATTGCAATCCACCATACCAAGATATCTACGAGCATTGCAATCCACCATACCAAGATCTCCACAAGCATTGCAATCAACCATACCAAGATCTCCACGAGCATTGCAATCCACCATACTAAGATCTCCACGAGCATTGCAATCCATCATACTAAGATCTCCACGAGCATTGCAATCCACCATACCAAGATCTCCACGAGCATTGCAATCCACCATACTAAGATCTCCACGAGCATTGCAATTCACCATACTAAGATCTCCACGAGCATTGCAATCCATCATACTAAGATCTCCACGAGCATTGCAATCCACCATACTAAGATCTCCACGAGCATTGCAATCCATCATACTAAGATCTCCACGAACATTGCAATCCACCATACTGAGATCTTCAGGAGTGTAGTGCTCTCAATTAAATTACGTATTGATATATTTAATTTTATGCAAAATACATGTACAA
This sequence comes from Panopea generosa, assembly GCA_029582155.1. Taxonomy (NCBI): domain Eukaryota; kingdom Metazoa; phylum Mollusca; class Bivalvia; order Adapedonta; family Hiatellidae; genus Panopea; species Panopea generosa. The sequence continues at coordinate 17,220,014 of CM055900.1, read as the reverse complement.
AGATATTCAGGAGCAATGACCTAGAGAAACATTGCTCTTCCTATTTAGCTAACTATTGATATATTTAATTTTCTCTACCATATCAAAATCGACAGGAGCATTGTGCGCACTATTCAGTTTTACGTGTTGATATATTTAATTTTCTTTACCATACCAAGATCGACAGGAGCATTGTGCGCACTATTCAGTTTTACGTATTGATATATCTAATTTTCTTTACCATACCAAGATCGACAGAAGCATTGTGCGCACTTTTCAGTTTTACGTATTGATATATTTAATTTTCTCTACCATAACCAAGATCGACAGGAGCATTGTGCGCACTATCAGTTTTACGTATTGATATATTTAATTTTCTCCACCACAGTAAGATCGACAGGAGCATTGTGCGCCCTATTTAGTTTTACGTATTGATATATTTAATTTTCTTTACCATACCAAGATCGACAGGAGCATTGTGCGCACTTTTCAGTTTTACGTATTGATATATTTAATTTTCTTTACCATACCAAGATCGACAGGAGCGTTATGCGCACTATTCAGTTTTACGTATTGATATATTTAATTTTCTCTACTATACCAAAATCGACAGGAGTTTTTTGCGCACTATTCAGTTTTACGTGTTGATATATTTAATTTTCTCTACCATACCAAGATCGACAGGAGCATTGTGCGCACTTTTCAGTTTTACGTGTTGATATATTTAATTTCCTCTACCATACCAACATCGACAGGAGCATTGTGCGCACTATTCAGTTTTACGTATTGATATATCTAATTTTCTCTACCATTTTAAGACCGACAGGAGCATTGTGCGCACTATTTAGTTTTACGTATTGATATATTTAATTTTCTCTATCATACCAAGATCGACAGGAGCATTGTTCGCCCTATTTAGTTTGACGTATTGATATATTTAATTTTCTCTACCATACCAAGATCGACAGGAGCACTGTGCGCACTATTCAGTTTTACGTATTGATATATCTAATTTTCTCTACCATACCAAGACCGACAGGAGCATTATGCGCACTATTCAGTTTTACGTTTTGATATAATTAATTTTCTCCACCATACCAAAATCTACAGGAGCATTTTTCTCCATGTTCAGTCACATATTGATATATTTCCTCCACCAAATTCAAGATTTTTTAGGTGCCTTGCGCTCCCTATTCAGTTACGTATTGATATATTTAATTTTCTTCACCATACCATTATAATTGATGTTTTCTTAATCCTGCTTCCGTTATATCCATTTAGAAAAAAATACAGCACTATCGATTTATATACTTCGTAAGGTGTGGTTATTTCCTATCTAGTTTTTGCTCAATATATCAAGATATTTCCGCCAAAGAAGCCATGTTTTCTAAAGCGTTTGGTCATCGCCTGATGCCCATGGGTACTTCATTTCAATAATCTACGTATACTCAAGGGAAATCCATTCCGATACTCTACATTCCTCGTCAAATGCCCATTGGTGCTCTATTCCAATACTCTACTTCCTCGTCAAATGCCCATGGGTACCCTATTCCGATACTCTACATTCCTTGTCAGATGCCTATGGGTACTCCTTTCCGATACTTTATATTCTTTGTAAGATGCTAACGAGTACTTTATTCCGATATTCTACAATCCTCGTCAGATGCCAATGGGTACTCCTTTCCGATACTTTACATCCCTCATTAGATGCACATGTATTCTCCATTCCAATACTCTGCATTCCTCGTCAGATGCCAATGGGTACTCCATTCCGATACATTACATCCCTCATTAGATGCACATGTATTCTCCATTCCGATACTTTACATTCCTCGTCAGATGCCAATGGGTACTCCATTCCGATACTTTACATCCCTCATCAGTTGCACATGTATTCTCCATTCCAATACACTACATTCCTCGTCAGATGCCAATGGGTACTCCATTCCGATACTTTACATCCCTCAGTAGATGCACATGTATTCTCCGTACCAATACTCTACATTCCTCGTCAGATGCCAATGGGTACTCCATTCCGATACTTTACATCCCTCATTAGATGCACATGTATTCTCCATTCCAATACTCTACATTCCTCGTCAGATGCCAATGGGTACTCCATTTCGATACTTTACATCCCTCATTAGATGCACATGTGTTCTCCATTCCAATACTCTACATTCTTCGTCAGATGCTCCATTTCAAACACTACAATTAGCGTTGAATACCTACGGGTACACTATTCCAATACTCTACATTCCCCGTCGCAAGTCCATGAGTACTCCATTTTGATACTCTACGTTCCTCGTCGGAAGACCATGGGTACTCCATTTCGATACTCTATGTCCTCGTTGGATGTCTACAGGTATTTCATTCCGATACTCTACATTCCTCGTCAGATGCCCATGGGTACTCCCTTTTGATACTCTACATTTCGCGCTGAATACCCACGGGTACTCTATTTCGATACCCTACCTTTTTCATCGGAAGTCCATGGGTACTCCATTCAAATACTCTACGTGCCTCATTCGGATACTCTACGTTCCTCGTCAATTGCCCATGGGTACTCAATTCCGATACTCTACATTTCTCATCGGATGTCCATGTGTACTCAATTCCGATACTCTACATTTCCTCTCGTATACCAACGGGTACTCCATTCCGATACTCTCCATTCATCGTTGGATATCCTCAATTGGCACCCAGGGTTATTCGACGATGTAGTACACAATAGTTTATGACGATATGAGGGAGAATATGTATGTTTGAGTATCGATCCCCTTTTACAGTCGACCGCTTCGGGAGTATCGCGTTGGACACCCGGGGGTATCCGACGATGCGCAATTTATCATACTCAACCATGTCAGCGAAAAATGTCCTAGTTTCCTCTATATCAAATCGTCAGAACAGTAAACAGGTATTTAGTATAATGCAAAGAAGAGTAAATGTACGGTATAGTGCATTTCTTTTTTACAGTCGGCCTCTACCCTTGCTTATTTGACGGTATGACAACCAGAAGGACAATGGACTAAGTGAGGGTACATTTTTTTCTATAACCGCCAATGGATACTTTTCCTTATCCTTATAGGTCTCCGTAATGATTAATATACGACGTTGTGTCTCATTATCATTTTGTCTCCCATCGCTGATTCAAGTGGGAAAATTATCAGTTACTTGCGGAAATTAAGTGTGCTAGAGTATTGGTTAGCCATTCAGGATCACAGGAAACAGTAGTTAGGTTTATAGGTCGCCTGTAAGCCCTCGATGGCATAAAAATGACGCTAAATATTCAGTATTCATTCCTTACCCCCGGTTTGTCGAACCCTTCGTTGTTATTCTCATACTGCTCCGACTCCTGCAAAGTCATTGAGTGTGTATATATGTATATATGTGTATAGTGTCACGTGTCTTGATATATACTGAAAGGATAAAATAGCGCCAGGTGAATTTTAGAGCCACTTTATCAAACTATTGTAAGTGATATCTAGGAAATATATAGAGAAGGAAAGGCAAATGATTGAGGTTTTGTGAACGCTGGCATATTCACGCAAAATCTCGCAATATCTCGTTTTTAATTATCTTAACTTCCATTCATCTCAGGAACATAAATATAAATTCTGTCATTGCAGAATGAAATTCTCATTAAAACAATATCATTCCCAGCAAGATATGTTTAAAATTGGTGAAGTAGCTTGATTACAAAATTTGTATACTGCAGCTAAAATAACGACAAATTACGAGAAATTTCCTTCAAACCTCGATACTTTTAATTCAAGATCATTTTGCGTGATCGAAACATGTTTAAACATCTAAGATTACATACAACTTACAGTTTATGTCAAAAAAATCAGTCTGTGAATTATTAACGATTAATTGCCAACTAATTAATTCTTCGTGTGCTATTTTATCAACATTTAGCAAGGAGATGCAAGATTCCTATCCTTATATAAAAGTCCTTGGCGAAATTAATAGTTTTATAATATCATATTAGTAAAATATTCCATTGATGGTTATGTCAATAGGATTGTATCGTCCCATTAGAGCAATACAATACCAAATGTATATGAAATAAGAAGGCACTTGGTACTTTTTTGCACCAATGGGACAATATATTATTGACAAACTCATTAATAAAGGTTAACATACATATTCTGAATCTGTAACTATCGCTTATAATAGCTTGATAATCTGGCTCTGAAATTCCCCAGGCGATTCTTTATGCTTTATCATTATATATATAAATCCTGCTAAGGTAATTAAAATAATGTTTTTACATTACACAATGAACATCATACACGCCGCCTTATTCTTAAGATGATTGTGCGGCGAATCGATTTTTATTAATGTATGTATTTACATCGTCTCCATTTATAATGTGAATTATAAGTTGTTTTTTTAATTGGGTTTAACGCCATTTTCAACACATTTCAGGTAATATATGGCATATCCAATTTTACTCAGACTGAGTCAGACTCAGTAGTCCCTCCGCAAGACACTGGCAAACTTCTCACATAAAATCTTTGGAGTGAGCGGGAGTCGAACCTACGACCTTAGCGGTGATGGGTAAGTGATCTTGAGACGGCGCCTTAGACCACTCGGCCACGGAGGACCCTGAATGTGAAAATGAGAGCTAGGTTTCCTATAAGCTCACCATCGGAGGTTTTACGGCTGTTAGTAAGAGTGATTTATTAGTGAATTAATTCTATCCTGCAGCTGTAAGTTCTATGCATTACTTGATTTTTGCTTCTGCTGTGATGGCTTTGAATGCTATGTTGGTCTCAAATTTGACTTATAGCTCCTTATTTTACGTGGAAACATGTTAATTCCTTTCCACTGTTCATTATCTTAGAAGGAAATGAAAAGTGTTAAAATTCGATTCTTTATCATGCAGGAAGAAATTCCATTATCTGCCAAGTTTATCTATTCTTTATTATTTTCAATTTCAGTTTTAAAAGCAACCATAATTCAAAGATACAATTGCAGCAAATGCCGTTCATCAGTATGTCTCAAGTTTACCAAAAATCTATTTATGTTGACAAATTATAGCTGTATAACATTCTGCAGCTGGTGTGGTTTTTCACGCGGAAGTATCAGCGAAATTAATGACTCGTACACGTGACTTTTGAAGAATTGAAATATATTGATGATAAAACTGGAACAACGTCTTATAACTATGCTTCATGTCAGACAAGTCACGGTCGTGCTTAGCATATGTAAGTTTAGCGTCTTTGACATAACATACGAGAATGGTCGTGTTAGGAAATCATATTCATGTCATACGTTGTGTCTTTAACGTCTCACACAAGAATTAACGTTGTACTGTTCTACATATATGAGACATGCACTTCTGGAACACTGGATACATTACCAATGGTTCTTAAAGTGCCGGGTCATACAAAAAACTTAAAAATGGTACTAGAAGCTTCATCGCTTGACGCTCAGCTTTTAGAGGAGAGTTCTACGTCTGGTCGGCCCGGTGTCAGTATAATGTGACTGGGTGGGGTATCATACCATGTGTCTGCGGCATGATACTCCAGTGTGACAGCGCTTAGAATACTGTCTCAAGTAGACACCGTCGCGATATGACTGAAAAGTTGTTGAAAGCGATACTAAACACCATACAACAACAACAACAACAGTATCATTATGCATCTTTAAACTATTATAGCTTCACCAAACAGTCCCCAATGTTATCTAAACTTGGCAGAAATCATGAAAATGTTCCAATGTTCCCATATGCACAATAAAATCAGACATTATATGCAATTTTAACACACACAAAAATACCCAACCGCTTAACACAGATCTAATTACTTGGGTGTAAGATATCTTGCTACCGTCATGTAAGGGAGGTAATTCTTGAGGGAGACCTTAAGCGCGACAGTTTTATCGCATAAACTTAGTTCTGATTCTACCAATCATTAGGCAATAAAACATCGGTGACAATAATTATACATAAATCATGTGGGGACGGTGGTCCAGTGGTAGAGAATGGATCCAAGATCAAGGGTCGAGAGTTCGGTCCTCCACCATGGCAATATGTGGCATATGCTTAGTACTGGTTCAACCGAGGATAACTTTGGGTTTGGTTTGTTAACGTCATAAAAATTTGCTTCACAATCGATGTAAAATAAATAAAATTAAGAAAATAGTTTCATTATAAGTGCTTAATGACACAGGTTCCCGACTACATGCATTCACTTACATGAGTAATGAACATCCATGACGCCTATGCTGTTATCAATATTGATTTTTAAATGTCCGAAATTTATCTTGGGTTTTACAATCTGTAACGGGGTTCTCCGTGGCCAAAATGTCTAAAGCGCAATCTTTAGACCAGTTACCTCTCCCCGCTAAGGTCATAGGGAATGGGCATTAAACGTGTTAATTCATTAAGAGAGTCTGATATTGTCTAGGGTATAAGGGATCCTTTTATTACCTATCAGTAATAAAGTCCAAACAAGATTCAACATTGCTCCTGGTTACCATGGACTACTATGGATTTAAATTTTCAAGTTGTTAAAATGCCATGTTCTTTACAAAACCGGTGAACGGAATAAATAACTTTTAAGATGTAATCATTTTAAAAGAATGTTTTACACAATTTTTTTAATGCTTAAAATTTGGAAAAAACACCTCTGATTTGCCTGTTGTTAAAGAAAACGAAGATGAAATTCGTCAACACACAGTATTCTGTCGTATTGTAGATCGTCATTTCACTTTTACTTATTCTGATGTTGTATGGTGTTTAGCGTCGCTTTCAACAATTTTTCAGTCATATTGCGACGGTGTCTACTTGAGACAGTATTCTAAGCACTGTCACACTGGAGTATTATGCCGCAGACACATGGTATGATACCCCACCCAGTCACATTTTACTGATACCGGGCCGACCGGACCTGGAACTCTCCTCTAAATGCTGAGCGTCAAGCGATGAAGCTTCTAGTATCATTTTTAAAGTCTTTGGTACGCCCGAGGCGAGGTGGACGCTCTACCACTATACCACGCCGCGGTCTTACTTATTCTGAGAAAATCAATAAACTTGCATGGTGAAGTATTCGACACATTACAATTTTTCAATTAACAGTTCGAATCCCCACTCGGCCACAATCTCCGTGATGGTTGATATACGAAATTGCGTCCCATTGTCATTCGTCTCTCACCGCTGATTAAAGTGGGAAAGTTATCAGTTACTTGCGGATATGGTGTATGCTCGAGTACTGGGTTAACCTTCCAGGATCTCAGGAAACAGTGGTTATGTTTTCTGATCGTCTTTTAGTCCTCAATGGCATAAAAAATGACGCTTAATATTCAATCAGTCCATCAATCAATCAATTGAAAACATTAATTAACCACTGGAAATAAGCGCATGTCTGTTGCTTTGATGCGTCAACTCAGTTTGTGACACATACATTGTTTTCTTTACTGATATGCCACCTAGCACATCGGTTTATATTCTGATCTGTAAATGTGTTAATAATAATTAAATAGTATTTCATATGACGTTTTTATAAATTATAATATAATGTCTGGATAAATTTAAATTGAATTAAATTAACATACATTCGCATAGAGAAAGGTCTTTTTCATGAATTAGATAACTGTTTTGTAATAAAGATTCTTCACCTAGTCTATCCTAGAACCTGATTTCTCTCAAATCAGGTCTATTAACCACCAATTGAAAAAGCAGGGAATTCTATGCCTGTCCCATAATTCATAGCAATTGAACGCTTACTAAATTATGACGTCATTCAAACTTTTCCTGAAGCAACTGACCAATCAGCGTGCTCGTACCAATTGCTGTTCAACAGACCCAATCGGGAGAGCTGGGTTCGTTCTACAGACTAATGTATCACCTAAAACATTCTGTTCGATAAATGATGAAATTAAGTGTATTGCATCAATAAGAGGAAGTTCCCATTCGCAGATAATGGTTGGTTCCGTCCTGGTAGTTTATTTTACTTTTCGGTTTCCCTTATATGTATAAGCATTAACCGATACCGGGCGAGGAGCGGTTATATCGCAGGCCATGATCTCGTATTTGCAGTTACACTACAAAGACAAAATACAATATACGTCATTGAACAGAATATCCATAATAAGTATGTGATATTTCTTAAAAAATTCGAAGATCGAATACTTTTCGGCGATAGGCATCTTTAAGTCATATTACACAGTTGTGATATAATCATAAATACTTAAAAGTATTTGATAAACAGTGTGTTTATATACTATCGATTGCGGGATAAACTAAAACCCTACTTAAGATTGTATTTTTTCCAATACATTCATTTGGAAGATGCTTATAAAAAAGTTGAGTAATTATATAGAATGCTAAACGCATTAAAACAGTAAAATAAGAGATCACTTTTCCGTTCTTATAAACGAAAGATACATTATTAAAACTGTCATTGTTCAATCCACATTTTTTTAAATAATAGCTTTCAAAAGGATTTTAACGTCCCTTACTGGTTTACATGGGCCTGTTAGTTCAGTCGTTAGCACGTCTAGCAATCAGTCAGTGCAGTGGTCGTTAGTCCGAATATTCAGCCGGCCATTGCGTCTCATTGCCATTCGTCGTTTACCGCTGATTCAAGTGGGGAAGTTTTTATCAGCTACTTGCGGAGATGGATAAGCTCGAGCACTGGTTAACCTTCCAGGATCCCAGAAAAGAATGGCTAAGTTAACTGACCGTCTGTTAGCTCTCGATAGCATAAAAATGACGCTAAATATTTAAAAAAAAAACCTTACTGGTTTTA
>CM055900.1:17118776-17206276 GCA_029582155.1 Panopea generosa | reverse complement strand
CCTTTTCTATATTCTTACATATTCTTATATACTACTGCACTAACTTTTATTTTTTCTTCAAATCTCTTAGCTTAAAATACTATTTTTCTTTCCACCCTTACTTCATTATTGTCTTCTTCATTCTTGTTTTCCTTTACAACCTTACTTTTTATTGTTTTCCTGTCTTTTCTTACCTCATTTTTATTTTCCTTTCTTTTCATACTTCATTATATTTATCCTTTCCATTCTTACTTAATTCTTGTTTTCTTTTTCGTTCTTATTTCAATCTTGTTTTCTTTTCAATCCTTACTTCATACTTGTTTTCCTTTCCATCCTTACTTCATTATTGTTTTCCTATCTTTTCATACCTCAATTTTATTTTTTCCTTTCTTTTCATACTTCCTTCTACTTATTTATTATTATTATTATTATTATTATTATTATACTACAACTTGAAACGTTAAATCAAATACAGGGGAACGCGATACTCATGTACTTTATTTAGAAAAATAATGGATAGATATACACTGTATATCAATAATTAAAGTATCTAAATGTTTTTTAAAGTTTTTCGCAATGAATTACTTAAAAAAATGTCCCTTTTAAAACACAGTTACGGTTATAAATAATATTGCCGCTGTTGTCTACCATAATATAAATCGCTGCGGTGGCCTAGTTGTCTAGAACGTTATGTGTTCGGCATGGTACTCAAGTGTGCCAGCACTGAACAGTTGTTGAAAACGGCAATAAACACCCAAAAATAGAATTTTTTACATTAAGTAAAACACCACTTGAACGTTTTATGGACAGACAGACAGACAGACGAACGGACGGACGGACGGACGGACGGACGGGCGGGCGGGCGGGCGGGCGGGTATAAAATGTATGAAGTTAATAAACCTCAGCGCTACCTTACAGTTGAGAGGAAACACGTTCTATTCTAAGTTGATTTATTTGCTAAGATGCTTTCTGAATAATACTTAAGAATTAGTATTATCTTGGATGAAAATATTGATTTAAGATGAAAAGTTTTGAATATATAAGATGAAAATAAATCTAAGAAGCTTTATTAATACGGCCTCTGAATTGTGCTTAACGCCATTTTCAACAAACGACAGGTTATGTATTGCATATCCAGTTTTATTAGTTGACGAAGACCTGAACATAAATCTGAGTAGAACCACTTTCTTTCCGCAACAAATTCGTATACTTTCTCACATGGAGTTTTTGGACCGAGTGATGCTCAAACCTCGGCCTCAACGGCGAGAGATAAGCCATCATTAGTCGATTGCTTCTTTGACCCACCCGGCGCGGAAATCCCTTGTTAAATTGATATTAAGCATGGTCAATATCATGCCTTTTTTTAAAATGTTAAAATCGTTGTAGTGCAGTTTAATCTTCATCGAGGTCCTCAGCAAATGGTACTTACCTTAAACAGCGTGCTAACAACATGTTTTACAAGAACGTACCGCTAACATCATGTTAACTGTTCCGTCCATCTAACACCATGTATTGCAGGTTGCATGGTTTACAGGTACGTCCCTCTTACAGCATGTAACCTTCAATAGTATATTTTACAAGTACATATCTTCAACAGAATGCTCACAGGTACGTTTTTCCAATAGCATAATTTGCAGTTACCAGGTTTATTTTCATTATGACATTTTAACTGGTAACGCATCTCTAATAGCTTGTCACACATGTCCAATACCTGACAATAATTATAGCAACGCTTCTTATAGAAACACTGTGTATTTCTTTATTACAGGATTGAGAGAGAGAGAGAGAGAGAGAGAGAGAGAGAGAGAGAGAGAGAGAGAGAGAGAGAGAGAGAGAGTTGTCTTGCCTTTGGATAAAATGTCTTATATTTTAACATTTCTATCATTTAGTCATGAATGTTTGTGGCAATGACAGTGACAGTGACAATATGTCTATGCTAATTACAATGACAACAATATCTTGATGACAATGACAAAGACAATATGTTCATGACATTGACAATGGCAACAATATCTTGATGACAATGACAATATGTTCATGACAATGACAATGACAACAATATATTGATTACAATGACAACAAGATGTTTATGTTAATGACAATGTCAATATGGTCATGGCAATGACAACAATGTGTTTATGGTAATGCCAATGACAACATTACATTAATGACAATGACAATATGTTTATGTTAATGACAACAATATGTTGATGATTATGATAATACGTTTGTTTTAAACACAATGGCAGTATGTTGATGACAATGATAATAACAATATGCTTATGTAAATGACGATGACAATAGGTTTATCTTAATGACGATGATAATGACACTATGTTTATGTTATTGACAATGCCAATATGTTTATGACAATGATAATATGTTAATGCAGATGACATCAATATGTTTATGTTAATGACAATGACGATATGTTAATGGCAATGATAATATGTTAATGCCGATGACATCAATATGTTCATGTTAATCGAAATGACACTATGTTAATGAAAATGACAATATGTTTATATTAATGATGATGACAATATGTTAATGATGATGACAATATGTTGATGTAAATGACAATGGAAATATGTTAATGATGATGACAATATGTTAATAACAATATGTTAATGACGATGATAATATGTTAATGTCGATGACATCAATATGTTTATGTTAATGACGATGACAATATGTTTATGTTAATGACAATGAAAATGACAATATGTTTATATTAACGATGATGACAATATGTAAATAGCAATGACACTATATTTATGTTAATGACAATGATAATATGTTAATGATGATGACAATATGTTGAAGTTAATGACAATGACAATATGTTAATGGCAATATGTTAATGACAATGACAATATGCTTATGTTAATGACAATGGCAATATGTTTATGTTAATGACAATGACAATATGTTAATGACAATGTCAATTTGTTTATGTTAATGACAATGACAATATATTCATGTTAATGGCAATGACAAAACATTAATGACAATATATTTATGTCAATTACAATGACAATATGTTTATTCAATAACTAAAGCGTCCTGTCTATCATAACATCACAACATAATCATGTAAGTAACAGGAATAATTATAGAAAAGTATGGTTATAACAGTATACATATGTATAAAATTATCCATTTATTCGCCAAAATAGCAACTTATGTCAAGTAAATATTAAGACAAATGTTTTCAATGTTATTTTGAAGAAATTGTTATCTTTGATTGAAATCCAATATAGTATAATAATAAAAAAACACTCTTAAGCAAGTTTACAAAAGAGAATTAGATAGTCGGTTGCTGTTTACAACTTATCTATATCAGTTATTAACAAATAGTTTGAATATTATTTTGAAAGAATTGTTGGCTTTTATGAAAAAAACTCATATAATATTAAGCTTTATAAAGTTCAATTTATAAACAGATACTAGTCGCGTTTCTCGTTACGACAGTGGTGCGCAACATACATAAACAGCCGGCCAACTGTAAAGTGAGCTTTTATTATAGCTCCTTGTCAATCTATTTAAGTTTTTCAAGTATATCCTCGCGCTTTGAACTGGCTTCTTTTCACCAACATTTTACATATATACTTAAAAATGTAACTAAATTTTGACTGGTTATGTATCTATTATATAATAAAAAATATTGAAATGATATACAGTTTTATTGAAACCAGTCTGAAACGATTAAGTATTTAAGTATTTAAGTATATTTTGGTGAAACAGTAGCCTGGTTTATCTATTTAAGTTTTTTAAGTTTGTCCTCACTATTTTGACTGGCTTCTGTTTTACTTATATGCTTAAAAACATAACTTAATATTGACTGGTTATTTATCTGTTCTGTAATCAGTATAAATGAAATCATATGTAGTTTTACGGGAACAAGTCTAAAATCACGATCACCTGGTTGCTGTCTTAGGTTTATAGTTTTAAGTATTTAAGTATATGTTGGTGAAAAACGTTCTCGAGAGCAGGGAAAGATAATTATTTAAAAATAAATTGTTGATAAGTGTGTGTCTGTATGCATAATAGATGATTACTGATAAATGATAATTTGGGTGGGTTAGATGATAACTTGCATGTCAAATGTGTTTGTAACTACCTATGTGTTCGACGTACCTGGTTTAACTGTATGACAATGTTAAGTAACATAATTATACTGCCAAACAAACTGTAAAATGTGTTTTTATTACTATACTTCCTGGTTTAACTATTTAAATCATATTATAATGTTCCATATTGATGTTCCTTGCATTGTAAAGGAACACATGCCAATATTGAAATCGATCTTACCGGATGTTCGCACAGCTGATAAAAAAATGTTGAACTACTTTTTTGTTTCTGTGCCTATTTCATTAACTGAGGAAGTAGGTTAACATCTTAATAAAGGATATTAAACAAGCGCTCATGTATCAAATAAGCCGACATGCATAGGTTTGATGTTACATGGAACTTTCTACGTAATTTTTAACCGCCATAGATGTTAATCTACTTTCTCAATAGCTCCTGGAACAATTTTATTGGCTGAGAAAATAGTTTAATATATTAACTGACGATCATGGCGTTCTATGGTAAATGGAATGTTCTATTTTGAAAAAAAACCTGAACGTATTGGCTAAAAGTAAGACATCATCTAAAATGTTAATTAGCTATGAAACATAGTAACTAATTCCAAAAAAACACTTTTATTACTTCAAGAATAATATTTAAAGTCATTTACCTTCGAATAATACTCTGTGTTTCCTGTTGTCTGTACAGCAATGGCATGCTCCAAGGTCAACTTCTGTCTGTCCTGAATTAGGTATACATCTATCAGTTTGTCTCATTAAGATACTAGAAAAAAATCGCCTTTTCAAATTGATACACATACTCTATCTCTTTTCTGTTATCGCATGACGTTATTATTCAGAGGAGGTTCGGGCAAGTCGGAAAGTAGATCGGCATATTACGTAGAAGAGCGAAGTTATACGGACAACGCCGAGCGATAAATCTGTTATAAACTATGTCAGGGATTAATTAAACTTTTTAGTTTAGTTTAAACATATGTATCGCTTATAATCATACCATTGCACTACAATAGACTAATAAGTTTATATATTTCCAAACACAAATAAGCAAGAGGGTTGATCCATAAGTTATGCCAATATTAGTAACGCAAATGAAATAAAAATAACAATGGCAGTCATATCAATTATAGGTTTACTCGAACTAAGTTGTAACATAATAAATAGGATTTGAAATAAATGTAAGAAAAAACTTAGATAGTAAAATAAGTGAAATAAATATTCATTATTTTTGATTTCCAAAAGTAAATTAATTTTAGGGCTAAGGAAAAAAATAATGAAAATTATAACAAACTACTGCAAATGAAAAAAAGGAGAAAAATATTTAAATAGGATATATATTTATTGACTATCAGACTCGGTTTTAGGTATGTCATTTCACAATCTTGCAATACATTTAAATCAAAATGACCGGTATCCTTTATGTACTTTTGAACTTCCAAGTATATTGAACATCTGCATCGTTGACCCCGTGATAGATATCCTTATCATCTAACACAAGACCCAATGACCCTCTAGTAGTCTGTAGAACGAACCCAGCTCTCCGGATTGGGTCCGTTTAAAAGCAATGTAAAAAAACAGTTTTGAGCACGTTGATTGGTCAGTTGCTTCAACTGAACGTCTCAAATACGTCAGTACGTATAGTAAGCGTATAATTGCTGTTAATTGTGTGACAGGCATATACTCTCTTTCTGTTTCATTGGGCATAGATATACCTGATTCGGGTTCTGTGATAGACAGATTTCTCTCTAGGAACTTACCACAACATACATCTGGTAAATGCCTCAGAATCTTAGATTAAGGATGTAAATTAAACATTTGACAAGTTTGTCTGAAACAAATAAAGAATGTGCAGAAAACGTTCATTGAATTTTCGAAGAAATTCTCTGGAATTGTCTGCACTTTTTCACAAACGACAATTGATGTCACGTATTTACAGAACTTGAATTCTGGTCTTATTACACATTTGTATTTGACCTCTATTCTATATATATAAGAAAGTCTAGGATTTCCACGATAAAAAGAAATTCCATACCATACCAGAAATGTACCCGCACATAAAATTGCACAACACTGGTAGATTGGCCAGTGCAGTGACACTGCTTTTTTTAAAGTCCTCAAATGCTCACAAGTACATCCATCTGTTAAAATCGTACAAAATTTACCCTTTCTAACACCAGTGACGTCTCATTGCAATATGCTATACCAGCTTTAGCTCTACTTATCTGCAGCAAGAAATCCCAGCCGCCTATCAACCATTTTGAAATTATTCCAAATTATATAGGACTTATTGGAAGCGCAAGAATCACGTTGACGTGGCAATGCAAAATAGGGAGGTCACTGTGTAATGAGACGCTGGAATCTCAGGTGCCAACATAGATTTGTACCAATTTTCTGATATCAGTATAATAATAATCTTGTGCACATCTTTTGAAGTACAGAAGTAATATCAGAAAACTTAACCTGTATTCATTTATTTATTCATTTTCATAAGAAAAACAATCATATGTCTAGACAAGGCAACTATAAAACACCTGTAGGCACCCGTGTCCTGTGTTCTAATTGGATATTATATGAAAAATACTCCCGGAAACGTTGAGATTAATTCTGGATTTAAAATGACCTGCGTGTCTGAAAGAAACAATTACAGATAAGCACACAATGAGGAAATGCCATTGTATAGAAAAATATTGGTAAATTATACAACGGCAGAGATTATTTATATTTAAAGGGGATGTATCAGGATAACTTCAAACATGAATAAAACCATTTTTTTTATAATTTAGCATGCCTATATAAATTTACCAATTTGCCCCGCTTTTTCAAAAGAATATTTATTAGAATATGCTCAAAATAATGATAAAAAGGGATTTCCTAACTTTGGTCGTGCGCCTAGGTTAGACTAACACGGATTTGATCCGTTATATAGGTTTACACGGTTTATACGTTTCATCTATTAGAAAGTGTCCGAGTGATGATGTGAAGGTCGCCGAGTAGTATTTGAACGCTGTCCAATTTTAGAATGGAAATTTTGTTTCAAGGTTATCACTCCGATCTATATATTGATTTTGTCACATGTTGATGGATTTGACATACCAAACCATTCAGAGTTGATTTGTTAATGTTAAAGAGATGCGTTGTATCAAATTAAAAAACAAAGATATTCATAGCATTTTTCACCTGATATACTCTTTTTAAGGGTCCTCCGTGGCTGAGTGGTCTGGGGCGCCGTCACAAGACCTCTCATTGCTTAAGTCGTTGGTTCGAGTCTCGCTCGCTCCAAAAACTTTATGTGTGAAAGTTTGCCAGTTACTTGCGGAGGAACGGTGGCTCTATTCAGATTCATTATAAGGTCTTCTTCCACCAATAAAACTTATATGCCACATATAACCTGAAATGTGTTGAAATAGGCGTTAAACCCCATTCTAAATAAACGTTTCACCTGAGTGGTACATATAGTATAATGGTGACCCATTGGTCATATATAGTCATTTTAAAAGCAGTATCATTATCATGAAACAATGTGTTACATTGAGTTTAATGCGACAGGCTTTTCTTTGTTGAAACGACCTCTTGACAGATCGTAGGAAAATACATTTCGTTGCGCAATCCAATTGTTTTATTTCGCACAATTTAAAATATAAACACGGTCAACTAGACGCTAAAGTGTCTAGTTTTATTGGTGGCGGAGGACCTCAGAATGAACCTGTGTACAACCACCGTCCTTCCGCAAGTAACTGGCGAACTTTCTCTCATAAAGTTTTTAGAGCGAGTGGGACTCAAACATACGACCTTAGCACTGAGAGGGTAACTGATCTTGAGACGGCACAATTTTAAAAGGATCCCTGGAGCTCATGTTAAAAATTTGAATTGAGTGTCAAACTGATGAAAAATATATCTTTTATGTGGATTAGCTACCTCAAACCAATATAGCAAAAATAAATACAATAAAAAGAAAATACTACTTTAATTCAATTTTCAATTATTTATTGTTATTTACAGTAAATTTTTCCTTAAATGGCAAAAAGATGAAAAGCACAACTGTTATTTAACGTCTTTTTTTTTTGACAATTTGTGGAGTGCGTAGTCCAGTGGTAAAGCAACGGACCAAGATACGTGCCCTTTAATAAGACACTATACCCACTTAAGCTTAGTACTGGTTCTACCTAGAATGACTTTGAGCGTGGTTTGTCTAAGAACGTATCTCAAAGTCGAGGTAAACTAAATCTAATAAATTTCTCTCTCAAGACATTCAATGATCTCAAATTAGAAAAAAAAACAATCAGGAACATAGGAAACGGAAAGAAAAAAAGCAATACAATACGAATCACCGTAAAACCACTATTATTATATAGTTTTCCTGATTCACATGTTCAGGTTAGTTTTCTCTTAAATAGCAAACGTCAAAACATCACATCTGTTGCAATACAAACTACATGTACTAGACATTGAACGGCTTACGCACAAGCATGCGTGTCTCTTTATCAAACATTAACCAATGACTGCATACTTCCGTGTTTGTCATGTTAGACGCACATGTATTCTCGTAACACTTATTTAGTTTACTACTTTAACTGTGAAACAAGTTCTTACATTTTAGACAAATCACGTTCGAAGATTTGTTCTATGGAAAGAGACCCACTAAATGAATAAAGTGTCTTGCAGTGGGCACCTAACATAGCCGTGGTGGAGGATTGAATCCACGAAACTCCCGGGCTTGGATTCGATGCTCTACCACGACCACGAATTTGCGAAATATGACGCATTTTAGTCATGTATATGTCAACTGAGCTATTTCCCTTTATATAGAAGAAGCATAGATGAGGGTGTCCACACATACTGGGGTAGTCTAATTTCATATTTTATCTGGCAGATATGTAAATTTAAGAACGAACTAGAGTTAGATGAAATTCATCAAAATTAGTATCGTTCTAAAACATAAATAAGGATCGAAAGAGGCTAAAAAAGAATCATATTTACATACATGGCAATTTCTTGAAAAAAATGAATGTCATATTTACAAACCTGGCTTTTTCTTTGAAAAATGAATTTAATAATTGCATACCTGTCCATTTCATGGAAAAATGAATGTCATATTTGATTCCTGGCCATTACTTTGAAAAATGAATGTCATATTTACATATCTGGATATTTCTTTGAAAAATGAATGTCATATTTGTCATATTTGCATAACTGACCATTTCTTGGGAAAATGAATGCCATATTTGATTCCTGGTCTTATCTTTGTAAAATAAATGTCATATTTACATATCTGGTTATTTATTTAAAAAAAACGAATTTCACATTTGCATACCTGGTTATTTTTGTGAAAAACGAATGTCACATATGCGTACCTGGCAGACATAATCAAGTAACATAACCATATGGTGTGTTGTAATAGTTTACTTCTAGTTTCAAACTGGGAAATAAATAATGCAATATCCTGGTCTGCTTGGTTACTGATTATTGGAACATGATTTACTCGAATAAAACTGAGACAACAAGAACATTGGTATCGGTAAATTTCTCCACAACATATACTATCTGAATGATTTGAATAAATTATACCGCAACCGTTGTTTTTGTGACGCTGGTATTACAACGTAGGCATAATGCAGCCAGTTTTCATTAAGGTTGTATAAAGTTGAAGTCATACAATGGTGTTTTATTACGTGCCGATTTAAAATAAGTTAATCAAATTTGAATCCAGTTTCACTATACTTAGAGATGTGAATGGTACATACTTTGGAATAGTTTCAAGAATGTTGAGTTTAGCGGTCTCTCACCGCTGAGGTCTTGAGTTTAAGCCCACCGCATTCCTAAAGCGTTATGTAATAAAGTTTGTCAGTTACTTGTCGGAAAACGGCGGTTCTACTCAGATTCATTCTGAGGTGTTTTTGCATTCAGTAAAACTGGATATGCCATATATAAATATATATATATCCTCCCATGTGTTGAAAAATAGCACAGCATCAATAAATCTGTTGATTGCTACGTCATTGTAACTGATAGTGGGATGGCGTACATGGAGATGACAGTTTATTTATACATATAAGGATTTTTTTCTAACTAAAAAATCGTAAGTTAATACCTTAGTTCACTGTTTACTTTATTGACATCTTACTGTAGTTCAGTATTTTACATTTTTTTATAACGTTGTACTTGATGACCTGTATTAAATCTACAACAGGCAAACGATGTAAGATGGCTTTCACATGACAACGCAACAAGGACTCTAAGCAAGTGCCTACCATCCGTACTTGCGAGCCTAGAAAGAGAAGCCAAGAAAAGAAACGATACACAGGCAATGGGTTGTTGTTGTTCAGTCATATCGCGACGGTGTCTACTTGAGACAGTATTCTAAGCGCTGTCACACTGGCGTATCAGGCTGCACACACATGGTATGATACCCCACCCAGTCACATTATACTGACACCGGGCCGACCAGACCTAGAACTTTCGTCTAAATGCTGAGCGCCAAGAGAGGAAGCTTCTAGTACCATTTTAAAGTCTTTGGTATGACCCGGCCGGGGATTGAACCCACGACCTTCCGCATGCGAGGCGGACGCTCTACCGCTAACCACGCTGCGGTCTACAGGCAATGGGACTCTCTATGTTTATGCAGAAGCACAGTTTCATCGGATCTCTCATGATGATGCGTGACATTCCCTCACTTATCAGCCTTGTCAAAAGCTATGCAGGTTATTGATAATCTGTTATCGTATATATATTCAGATAAACCAAACTTAATAAACATTAAAAAGTAGTTGCATTGGCTTTTTTTGTGTCACATGTTTTAAGACAATATTTTATTTTATTGGTAGGCTCATGATGCAGTGTATACAACTGTTGGTCCAATGGTGAAGGGGACAATTGCCATCATGCAAGGGCTGAATACAACTTCAGGCGAGAACTTCTCATCACTAGGTGTTGTCATGGAGAACGTTCGTAGGGAAGGATTCAATATCAAGGTTATCACTGAAAAGGAGCTTGAAAACTTCAAGACAACAGTAAGTGTGTGTTTTCTACTTGACATCCACATTTATTTATTTTACGTTTTTAAGTTTTTTCTACTTTGTTTTTTAACTTGATGCGGACAGTATTTGTTTATAAAAAGGTACATGATTGACTACTGGGTATACCTTTTTTGTACTTTAATGTCAGATCCATGGCAGATTCTTACAGAATATGATTGACAACTTTGAAGCACGATTTCCAAACTTATCCCTCATACAGCACTTCTCTGCCTTTAATGCTTCCTATATTCCAGAAGATGTAAATGAACTCCAGGAACATGGAAATCAAGAAATAGTGGTACGTAAACAGATTTTAGCTCGACTTTTTAAAAACTGGAGGTGATATAATTTAGTGATTTTTCATTATTTAACAATTGAAATAAAATTCTTATTTTCTTTGTCAAGACATTTGTTACTCTGTAACAGTGAGTATCAATTGTGAGTTAATTGTTATTCTGTTTTGCGGGCGTTGGCCCAACACTTCAACCTTGATGACAAAGAGCCGTTGAGAGTGGAAGTTGGCCAAGGCTACAGTGGTAAATGACCCATTTTCTCAAGATGCAAAGGCAGACAAGATCATGCAGTATGTGATCAGCTTTGAACAGTCCCACCCTACCCTGTACATGATGCCAAGGTAGACAAGATCATGCAGTATGTGATAACCTTGGAACAGTCCAACACTACCCTGTACAAGGTGCCAAGGTAGACAAGATCATGCAGTATGTGACCAGCTTCGAACAGTCTCACCCTACCCTGTACATGATGCCAAGGCAGACAAGATCATGCAGTATGTGATCAGCTTTGAACAGTCCCACCCTACCCTGTACATGATGCCAAGGCAGACAAGATTATGCAGTATGTGATCAGCTTGGAACATTCCCACCATACCCTGTACATGGTGCAAAGGCAGACAAGATTTTGCAGTATGTGATCAGCTTGGAACATTCCCACCCTACCCTGTACAAGATCCCAAGGCAGACAAGACCATGCAGTATGTGATCAGTTTGGAACTGTCCCATCCTACCCTGTACAAGGTGCCAAGGCAGACAAGATCATGCAGTATGTAATCAGCTTGGAACCGTCCCACCCTACCCTCTACATGATGCCAAGGCAGACAAGATTATGCAGTATGTGATCAGCTTGGAACATTCTAACCTACCCTGTACAAGGTGCCAAGGCAGACAAGATCATGCAGTTTGTGACTAGCTTGGAAGAGTCCCACTCTACCCTGTACATGATGCCAAGGCAGACAAGATCATGCAGTATGTCATCAGTTTGGAACTGTCCCACCCTACCCTGTACATGATGCTTAGGCAGACTAGATCATGCAGTATGTGATCAGCTTGGAACAGTCCCACCCTACCCTGTACATGATGGCAAGGCAAACAAATCGTGCAGTATTTGATCAGCTTGGAACAGTCCCACCCTACACTGGATAAGTTGCCAAGGCAGACAAGATCATGCAGTATGTGATCAGCTTGGAACAGTCCCACCCTACCCTGTACATGATGCCAAGGCAGACAAGATCATGCATCATGTGACCAGCTTGGAACATTTCCACCCTACCCTGTACAAGGTGACAAGGCAGACAAGATCATGCAGTATGTGATCAGCTGTGAACAGTCCCACCCTACCCTGTACAAGATGCCAAGGCAGACAAGATCATGCAGTATGTGATCAGCTATGAACAGTCCCACCCTACCCTGTACATGACGCCATAGCAGACAAGATCATGCAGTATGTGATCAGCTTGGAACATTCCCACCCTACCCTGTACAAGATGCCAAGGCAGACAAGATCATGCAGTATTTGATCAGCTTGGAACAGTCCCACCCTACCCTGTACAAGATGCCAAGGCAGACAAGATCATGCAGTATGTGACCAGCTTGGAACAGTCCCACCCTACCCTGTACAAGATGCCAAGTCAGACAAGATCGTGCAGTATGTGATCAGCTTGGAACAGTCCCACCCTACCCTGTACAAGATGCCAAGGCAGACAAGATCATGCAGTATGTGACCAGCTTGGAACAGTCCCACCCTACCCTGTACAGGATGCCAAGGCAGACATGATCGTGCAGAAAGTGATCAGCTTGGAACAGTCCCACCCTACCCTGTACATGATGCCAAGGCAGACAAGATCATGCAGTATGTGATCAGCTGTGAACAGTCCCACCCTACCCTGTACAAGATGTCAAGGCAGACAAGATCATGCAGTATGTGACAGCTTGGAACAGTCCCACCCTACCCTGTACGAGGTGCCAAGGCAGACAAGATCATGCAGTATGTGATCAGCTTGGAACAGTCCCATCCTACACTGGATAAGGTGCCAAGGCAGACAAGATCATGCAGTATGTGATCAGCTTGGAACAGTTCAACCCTACCCTGTACATGATGCCAAGGCAGACAAGATCATGCAGTATGTGACAAGCTTGGAACATTCCCACCCAACCCTGTACAAGATGCCAAGGCAGACAAGATCATGCAGTATGTGATCAGCTTGGAACAGTCCCACCCTACACTGGATAAGGTGCCAAGGCAGACAAGATCATGCAGTATGTGACCAGCTTGGAACAGTCCCACCCTACCCTGTACATGATGCCAAGGCAGACAAGATCATGCAGTATGTGACCAGCTTGGAACATTCCCACCCTACCCTGTACAAGGTGACAAGGCAGACAAGATCATGCAGTATGTGATCAGCTGTGAACAGTCCCACCCTACCCTGTACAAGATGCCAAGGCAGACAAGATCATGCAGTATGTGATCAGTTGTGAACAGTCCCAACCTACCCTGTACATGACGCCAAGGCAGACAAGATCATGCAGTATTTGATCAGCTTGGAACAGTCCCACCCTACCCTGTACAAGATGCCAAGGCAGACAAGATCATGCAGTATGTGATCAGTTGTGAACAGTCCCACCCCACACTGGATAAGGTTCCAAGGCAGACAAGATCATGCAGTATGTGACCAGCTTGGAACATTCCCACCCAACCCTGTACAAGATGCCAAGGCAGACAAGATCATGCTGTATGTGATCAGCTTGGAACAGTCCCACCCTACACTGGATAAGGTGCCAAGGCAGACAAGATCATGCAGTATGTGACCAGCTTGGAACAGTCCCACCCTACCCTGTACAAGACGCCAAGGCAGACAAGATCATGCAGTATTTGATCAGCTTGGAACAGTCCCACCCTACCCTGTACAAGATGCCAAGGCAGACAAGATCATGCAGTATGTGACCAGCTTGGAACAGTCCCACCCTACCCTGTACAAGATGCCAAGTCAGACAAGATCGTGCAGTATGTGATCAGCTTGGAACAGTCCCACCCTACCCTGTACAAGATGCCAAGGCAGACAAGATCATGCAGTATGTGACCAGCTTGGAACAATCCCACCCTACCCTGTACAGGATGCCAAGGCAGACAAGATCGTGCAGTAAGTGATTAGCTTGGAACAGTCCCACCCTACCCTGTACATGATGCCAAGGCAGACAAGATCATGCAGTATGTGATCAGCTGTGAACAGTCCCACCCTACCCTGTACAAGATGTCAAGGCAGACAAGATCATGCAGTATGTGATCAGCTTGGAACAGTCCCACCCTACCCTGTACAAGGTGCCAAGGCAGACAAGATCATGCAGTATGTGATCAGCTTGGAACATTCCCACCCTACCCTGTACAAGGTGCCAAGGCAGACAAGATCGTGCAGTATGTGATCAGCTGTGAACAGTCCCACCCTACCCTGTACATGACGCCAAGGCAGACAAGAGCATGCAGTATGTGATCAGTTTTGAACTGTCCCACCCTACCCTGTACAAGGTGCCAAGGCAAACAAGATCATGCAGTATGTGATCAGCTTGGAACAGTCCCACCCTATCCTGTACAAGATACCAAGGCAGACAAGAGCATGCAGTATGTGATCAGCTTGGAACAGTCCCACCTTACCCTGTACAAGGTGCCAAGGCAGACAAGATTATGCAGTATGTGATCAGCTTGGAACATTCCCACCCTACCCTGTACAAGGTGCCAAGGCAGACAAGATCATGCAGTTTGTGACCAGCTTGGAAGAGTCCCACTCTACCCTGTACAAGATGCCAAGGCAGACAAGTTCATGCAGTATGTCATCAGTTTGGAACAGTCCCACCTTACCCTGTACATGATGCCAAGGCAGACTATATCATTCAGTATGTGATCAGCTTTGAACAGTCCCACCCTACCCTGTACATGATGCCAAGGCAGACAAGATTATGCAGTATTTGATCAGCTTGGAACATTCCCACCCTACCCTGTACAAGGTGCCAAGGCAGACAAGATCATGCAGTATGTGATCAGCTTGGAACAGTCCCACCCTACCCTGTACATGATGCCAAGGCAGACAAGATCATGCAGTATGTGACCAGCTTGGAACGGTCCCACCCTACCCTGTACAAGGTGCTAAGACAGACAAGATCATGCAGTATGTGATCAGTTGTGAACAGTCCCACCCTACCCTGTACAAGATGCCAATGTAGACAAGATCATGCAGTATGTGATCAGCTTTGAACAGTCCCACCCTACGTTGTACAAGATGCCAAGGCAGACAAGATCATGCAGTATGTGACCAGCTTGGAACATTCTCACCCTAACCTGTACAAGGTGCCAAGGCAGACAAGATCATGCAGTATGTGATCCGCTTGGAACAGTCCCACCCTACCCTGTATATGATGCCAAGGCAGACAAGATCATGCAGTATGTGATCAGCTTGGAACATTCCCACCCTACCCTGTACATGATGCCAAGGCAGACAAGATCATGCAGTATGTGATCAGCTTGGAACTGTCCCACCCTACCCTGTACAAGGTGCCAAGGCAGACAAGATTATGCAGTATGTGATCAGCTTGGAACATTCCCACCTACCCTGTACAAGGTGCCAAGGCAGACAAGATCATGCTGTTTGTGACCAACTTGGAAGAGTCCCACTCTACCCTGTACAAGATGCCAAGGCACACAAGATCATGCAGTATGTCATCAGTTTTGAACAGTCCCACCCTACCCTGTACATGATGCCAAGGCAGACAAGATCATGCAGTATGTGATCAGCTTTGAACAGTTCCACCCTACCCTGTACATGATGCCAAGGCAGACAAGATTATGCAGTATGTGATCAGCTTGGAACATTCCCACCCTACCCTGTACAAGGTGCCAAGGCAGACAAGATCATGCAGTATGTGACCAGCTTGGAACAGTCCCACCCTACCCTGTACATGGTGCCAAGGCAGACAAGATCATGTAGTATGTGACCAGCTTGGAACGTTCCCACCCTACCCTGTACAAGGTGCCAAGGCAGACAAGATCATGCAGTATGTGATCAGCTGTGAACTGTCCCACCCTACCTTGTACAAGATGCCAAGGCAGACAAGACCATGCAGTATGTGATCAGCTTTGAACAGTCCCACCATACGCTGTACAAGATGCCAAGGCAGACAAGATCATGCAGTATGTGACCAGCTTGGAACATTCTAACCCTACCCTGTACAAGGTGCCAAGGCAGACAAGATCATGCAGTATGTGTTCAGCTTGGAACATTCCCACCCTAACTGTACAAGGTGCCAAGGCAGACAAGATCATGCAGTATGTGATCAGCTTGGAACGGTCCCACCCTACCCTGTACAAGGTGCCAAGGCAGACAAGATCATGCAGTATGTGATCAGCTGTGAACAGTCCCACTCTACCCTGTACATGATGCCAAGGCAGACAAGATCATGCAGTATGTGATCAGCTTTGAACAGTCCCACCCTACGCTGTACAAGGTGCCAAGGCAGACAAGATCATGCAGTATGTGATCAGCTTTGAACAGTTCCACCCTACGCTGTACATGATGCCAAGGCAGACAAGATCGTGCAGTATGTGATCAGCTTGGAACAGTCCCACCCTACCCTATACATGAAGCCAATGCAGACAAGATCATGCAGTATGTGATCAGCTTGGAACAGTCCCACCTTACACTGTACAAGGTGCCAAGGCAGACAAGATCATGCAGTATGTGATCAGCTTGGAACATTCCCACCCTACCCTGTACAAGATGCCAAGGCAGACAAGATCATGCAGTATGTGATCAGCTTGGAACAGTCCCATCCTACCCTGTACACAATGCCAAGGTAGACAAGATCATGCAGTATGTGATCAGCTTGGAACAGTCCCACCCTATCCTGTACATGATGCCAAGGCAGACAAGATCATGCAGTATGTGATCAGCTTGGAACAGTCCCACCCTACCCTGTACATGACGCCAAGGCAGACAAGATCATGCAGTATGTGATCAGCTTTGAACAGTCCCACCCTACCCTGTACATGACGCCAAGGCAGACAAGATCATGCAGTATGTGATCAGCTTTGAACATTCCCACCCTACCCTGTACATGACGCCATGGCAGACAAGATCATGCAGTATGTGATCAGCTTTGAACAGTCCCACCCTACCCTGTACATGACGCCAAGACAGACAAGATCATGCAGTATGTGATCTGTTTGGAACTGTCCCACCCTATCCTGTACATGACGCCAAGGCAGACAAGATCATGCAGTATGTGATCAGTTTGGAACATTCCCACCCTACCCTGTACAAGGTGCCAAGGCATACAAGATCATGCAGTATGTGATCTGTTTGGAACTGTCCCACCCTATCCTGTACAAGGTGACTGCTGTTGGACTTTGGCTACCTACATCCACTGCTGGTAATACATATATATATTTAATAAAGCAACTTTTAATTTTGATTAATCAATTGATTATTTAGCTACATCTTGATATATTATACTAGATGTTATCAATTGTCTTATATTTATTGTGGCTTTAAGTAAACTATCTCTTCTTATTTTAGACTGCGAGAGGGGTTTCTCAATCATGACGAGAGTGAAGATCACTCACAGGAACTCTCTCGGTAACAAGGTATTGAATGCTCTTCTTGCCATTTCAATGGATGGACCAAAAATAGAGGAATTCAACTTTGGTATATGTGTTGAAACCTGGCACAATGAGAAGGACAGGAAGTCCTCATTACTGTAAGAAAAGATTGTGTGAAACAACTGTGTTGTGTTTTACTGTTTAAATGGGGAAAAAACATTAACTTTTTTATTATTGTTCATCATAATCAAATTGATCTATTATTTTATTGAATCTGAAAAAAAAAAATTAAAAAAAAATTGTGTTGTTTTAATTTGGCACTTTACATTTAAATACACATGTCATATTGTATGTTTATTCAGGTCAGGATTCAGTTTCACCAAATTATATTACTTAACTTTTACTTAGATATTTGAAATCTTAACTGTAATTTGACTGGTTACTGGTCTATTCTTTAATCAGTGTCATTGAAAATCAGCGTAGTTGTATTGAAACCAATCTAAATCATGGTGACCTATACCTTTTTTCTAAACTGAAGGTTTTAAGTAGCTAAGTAGCTAAGTAACACTTATGTATGTTGGTGAATCTAAAGCCTTGTTTAATATAGTGCTGGTTAGAATGGTTATTCCTTCAAATCATTTTACAACGCGCAAAATGCCCTTACACCTTAATTTTTTTCTGGGGAAAGCACTGCTTAACTTTTATTGCTATGCAATGATACTTGTGGAAGGAAATCGATTATACTCAGGTAAATGACCTGCAATGTGTTAAAAATGGCTGTATACTCCTGAAATGTGTTGAAAACGGCAGAAAACCACTAAAATGTGTTGAAAATAGCAGTAAAATCCTGAAATGGGTTGAAAATGACAGAAAACCTCTAAAATGTGTGGAAAATGACATTAAATCCCTAATATGTGTTAAAAATGGCAGTTAGCCCCTGCAATGTATTCAAAATGGAAGTAAACCCATAAAATGTGTTGAAAAAGGCAGTAACCAAGTTAAACTGAAATGTGGTGAGAAAATGACATTTAACCCCTAAAATGTGTTGAAAATGGCAGAAAACCACGATATGTGTTAAGCTTAAGCATGCTATAACACACCTGAAACTGAAATATGTTTCAAATGGTAGTTAACCCTTGAAATGTGTTTAAAATGACAGTGAATCCAAGAAACATGTTAAAATGACAGTAACCCACTGAAATGTGTTAACTATGGCAGTTAACCACAATAACTTCAATTGAGTGATTGTTACATACGATTGTTGGAAATTATGTATACAAGAAATTATTCATACACGTACTTATCCTGCATTTTAATTCATCTGTAGTTTAAGTATAAGAATTAAACACATATACTCATACTAAATATATCAAAAATATCAAATAAATTTGAAATAAATATGACACAAATAATTAAACAAATATGTTAAATCTACCCCATTTTATTGCAGAAATAATCTTTACAGTTATTATTCAATATAACTTCGTTTGCTGGAACACGGATTGCTCGAACAACACATATAGCTCGAGTCACTTATCTGGTCCCCGCTTAATTCCTATTTCAATGTATATATATATGTACATGTATGGTATAGTGTTAAACAATACTTGGTTCGAAAAACCATTAACTCGAACTATTTGTCCGGTCCCGTCTGGTTCGAGCCATCGAAATTCAACTGTTTTGATAGAAAAATGATCGTTTGTTATTAATGATTTTTATGTAAATATGGTTTATAAAAATGAATTAAGCGTCTGAGAACCGCAAATATTGTCTATGTTTTTGATAAAACAGTTTATTTTTATGTTTCCCTGTAGGAACGAAAATTATACCGTTCCATCTTTATTGCATTGCAATGTAGGGTTTCGTATCAGCGTGTACGCTTTGAGCCAACGATTTCGTGCTAATCTGGACGAACCTGGGTGCGAACCTAATAATTCCAAATCTTCAATAACATTAATAAAATGTAGATTGTTCTTTTGTACGCTGTCAATTAAAGAATCACAGAAGACTAGGACGACGGGATGTCTATGACACGCCTCCAGGTGTAAGAAACTAATGTAAAAACGATAACCTGTAAATAAAGAGAAAAACATTGATGGAATATGATACAAATACCATTGAAGAAGAAATTGATATTACTCAATAAATGATATATAATGATATTAGGCAAATACTGACGGTCACTGAAAAAGCACTATGAGATATACCCGTTATATTTCAATACTGCTTTACCTATTATTGTCAAAATTTAACAACATAAAAGAAAGAAGTTTTTGAACTTTTGCGAAAGGCCAAAAGAAGAAACATTTGAAAACAAGTAAAATTGCCAATGCACACCATACATTAGCTTGGAGACACATATATAAACTTAAAAACACATCAATTTTACTAATATATGCCTATTGGGTCGATTGTAGCAATGAATTATTTTAAATTATTAATACTTATGATGTTATACGTAAAAAACTTAAATATCCTTTCAGACTTAATCATTGTTGGCTATTTTTTAAAAGTGCTAAAGGCTTTTATGAACAGCTTAATAAAAATTATGAAGTCCAAACCTCAGTCAATAAATGAGAAGAACTTTGTACATAGAAAAATGCACATTTGAAAAGGTATATTCCACAACATGTAGGTTTGCAATAGGTTCTCAGTTACACTTTTCCAATTGAGAATTGACCATTGACTATGACAAATAAAACCTATTACAATAAAATTAGGGTTAAAGAAAATCGCCTTCGTGGTCCATGTCAGTAGGAAAAGACAATTCGCGTTTGCTGTGGACCTGCCTCGATGCTATTTATTTTTAAACAAATACGAGAAACTCTATTGTCAAAATATGTACCTTCATATTCAATGAAGAATAGTTCATTTTTAATATCAGAAAGTATTATTGCATGGCAGATATGTTATTTTCACTCTAAAAGCAGGACACCATTTAAAATACATTTAGATGGTGTCCTACTTTTTCAGCCTATAAAATCGCTCACAGTTTTCAAATAAGAACATTCCATTTTACATAGAATGTCATGATCGTCGGTTAATGTTGACGTTTTTCTTTGGAATGTGATTTCCGTTATTAGATGTTGACTTACATTCTTAGAATGTAAAGACCGTCAGTAAATGTTGATCTTCTTCCTTTCCTCAGACTACCATGACCGTCAGTAAATGATGATCTTCTTCCTTTCCTTAGACTACCATGACCGTCAGTAAATGTTGATCTTCTTCCTTTCCTCAGCCTACCATGACCGTCAGTAAATGATGATCTTTTTCCTTTCCTCAGACTACCATGACCATCAGTAAATGTTGATCTTCTTCCTTCCTCAGACTACCATGACCGTCAGTAAATGTTGATCTTCTTCCTTTCCTCAGACTACCATGACCGTCAGTAAATGTTGATCTTCTTCCTTCCTCAGACTTCCATGACTGTCAGTAAATGTTGATCTTCTTCCTTTCCTCAGACAACCATGACCGTCAGTAAATGTTGATCTTCTTCCTTTCCTCAGACTACCATGACCGTCAGTAAATGATGATCTTTTTCCTTTCCGCAGAATAACATGACTGTCAGTAAATGTTGATCTTCTTCCTTTCCTCAGACTACCATGACCGTTAGTAAATGTTGATCTACTTCTTCAGTAAATGAAATCTCACAGGAACGAGAAAGTAGATCAACACCTATGCCATTTAAACGTTACATGGAATTCCATATAACTTCTTACACATATGTAAAAATCAAATCAGTTGAATTGAAAATTAAAATAATCTATGTTATACTATAAACATGCATTGTTTCAGTGAAATAATACGGACATTCTGAAAAGGAAAATGATGCTATACCTCATCTACCTTATAGGGGAAATACGTGGTCCGGTGGTAGAGCACCGAACCCATGATCGGAGGGTCGTGAGTTCAATCTTCCGCCACGGTAATGTGTGGTGTCCTTGAGCAAGACACTTTTCCGCATACGCTTAATACAGGTCCTAACCAGGAAGACTTCGAGCATGATTTGCCTAAGTTGTAAGAACTTGTTTCACAATCGAAGTAAAATAAATAAGTGGGAAATACATTATCGTGATAGTGGATGCAAACGGATGGTACGAGTTATCGCGCACGCCAAAGGTCGCACGTTCGATCCAAGGTCAATGCCATCGTATAATCAAACCTTGGTTATTTTTTTTACCCAGATCCCGACTCGGTACCAGTTCATATTAACTGAATAAAAACTTCGCAATGGTGCTCAGGTTAATTATCGTAAAAAAAACAACTCTACCTTTGTCCCAGCTTTCAAATCCAGCCATTAAACTGCAGCGATCCAACCTGGATAGATATATCACACCAAGCAGTATACCTTTAAGTATGGTCAGGAGGCAGCCAAACAGTCCGACGATGATGTAGAGGATAAAGAAAAAATAGGACGCGTTGTGATAAAGTTTCCTAAAAAAACAATACATATTAACGTATTAAATTCAGTGTCCATATTTGCTTGTTTATATTATGTTAAATGTATGCCATATAAGTTGGTGAAAACACGTGTATTTAGAATAAATCTAAATTATAAACCGCACTATGTTTAAATTAAATCCAACCATCCGGCCAACTTTTCACAAAACATCTCCTGCTATGTATTTTTTCCTTTTAGTTTATTTTAGTTTATGCTATAGCTAGTAATTGATTATACAGCAGAACATCGAAGCTCGAACCCAAAGGGACTTGACAAAATAATTCGGGTTAATAGTTTTTCGAGCCAAATTATTGTTCAACATCATACCATACATAAGTACACATCGAAATAAGAATACGGCAGGAAGCAGATTGGCAGTTCGAGATATAGGTGGTGTTCGAGTCATACGTGTTCGAGCCAACGAGGTTCTACTGTAGTTCAATTACAAATAAAGCTCAGAGCTTATATGAAGTGTTCTCGAGTTCGCATCCTATGTAAACACATATAAAGGAAAAGAGATATGAGCTATTAAAGCTTTTATGTCTTCTGAATCCTTCTCACTTGTAATTTAATTAAAATGTACATTAAATGTATGACTACCATTGTGAATAAAATAGTGTTTGAACTTTTTATACGATCGTGGTGCCAAGGTTTTTGTGGTTTAATATTTCGTTACGAATAGCCAGAAGTCTACATATAGAACCTGATACACGTATCTCCCGAATCAAGTATATTAATAGCACAGAATGCCCAATAGTGAAACATCGGGTATTTCCGTATCCTCCGTATAATACACCTCGTGTATAGCTCTAGAATACACCAACGCTATTTGCCTGTGTTACAAGTCTGTGTTCATTCGCGTGAAAGTAACAAATTATGTATCCGTCATTAAATTGAATATATGGCGTTATTATATCGATTTTTTTATTTAAACACTCGACATGGGTCATGTTTATAGGAAAAATTTCTTCTTCCCAGACAGTAAATAAAAGTATCTGGCACAACTTCCACAAAGGTTCCACAAGGATACCGCCATTTTATTTTATCATGTGACTGATAGTAGTTCCAAAATGGCGCCTTATTATGTCAGAGGTCTATTGCGTAGCATAAAGGCCGAGGTGATCAGATTGACAGAATGCCATGTGTGTATGTATAAGCGTTTCTTTACCCTCACTCTTAGCTCCAGGCTTTTTGACGTCCTCCTATATATATATTGATAGCTGCTAGCTTATCAGCGTGATCATTAGCAATTGTTATTTAACGGACTCAATCGACAGAACTGCTCGCCAAAATGACCAGTTCAAAGCGCGAGGGTAAATAAAAACTTGACTTGAACTGGGTCCGTTCTACAGACTAAATAGCCAATAATTTATGCTTTGAACAACTGGACACAGAACTATATTTTATTTATTTTTTTGTCTTGAACGTAGATAATTATTATATAATCTTGAATAAAAACAAGTTATCAATAAACAAAAGTTCTCATAACTATAGAAAAAATTATTATAAAGTAAAACATGACGAGGTAAAGGCTACAAAATACGGACACACCTATTGTCCAGTGCAAGAACCGGTTTCTTTTTAGTCTTCCCGGATTTCATTGTGACTGTTCGTGTTTGAAGAAACCCCCGAGAAATCAACGGTCGAATCCGGATGAAACTCTGTGAAATTACTACTCCAATTCTGGAACAAATGATTATTCTATTGCGTTTAATGACTCTTTTAGACAGATTTTTATCAAATAAAGTTTCAAACCAAAGCTGTATTTTGTAAAACAATTTATTGCTTACTGCAATTTACCAATTATAGGTGATGTTATATAAATGTTTTAAGGGTCGTCAGTGGCCGAGTGGTTTAAAGCTCTGTCGTTTAATGAATACTTACCTTTAACCACTTTGCTCGTGCAGATCGGTCTAAAACTTTTATGTGCGAAAGTTTGACAGTTTCTTGCGGAAAGACGATGGTTTACTTAGATTCATTCTGGGGTAGATAGGTTGGTAGGTAGGTAGGTGGGTAGTTGGGTAGGTGGGTGGGTGAGTTGGTGGTCAATTGAGTGAAGTGAGTGAGTGAGTGAGTGAGTGAGTGAGTGTGTGAGTGAGTGAGTGAATGAGTGAGTGAGAGAGTGACTGAGTGCGTGGGTGGGCGGGTGGGTGAGTGAGTGAGTAAGTGAATGAGTGAGTGAGTGAGTGAGTGAGTGAGTGAGTGAGTGAGTGAGTGAGTGAGTTGATCAGTGGGTCGGTGAGTCGGTGAATCGGAAAGTTGATCAGTGGGTTTTGGTGAGTGAGTAATTGATAGAGTGAGTGAGTGAGTGAGTGATTGAGTGAGTGAGTGAGTGAGTGAGTGAGTGAGCGAGCGAGCGACTGAGTGAGCGAGCGAGCGAGTGAGTGAGCGAGTGAGTGAGTGAGTGAGTGAGTGAGTGAGTGAGTGAGTGATTGAGTGAGTGAGTGAGTGAGTGAGTGAGTGAGTGAGTGATTGAGTGAGTGAGTGAGTGAGTGAGTGAGTGAGTGAGTGAGTGAGTGAGTGAGTGAGTGAGTGAGTGAGTGAGTGAGTGAGTGAGTGAGTGAGTGAGTGAGTGAGTGAGTGAGTGAGTGAGTGAGTGAGTTGATCAGTTGGTGAGTGAGTCGGTGAGTTGGTGGGTTTTGGTGAGTGAGTAATTGAGTGAGTGGGTGAAACCTTGGTGTCTGGTTAACCTTTCAGGATCCCAGGAAAGAGTGATTAAGCTAACTAATCATCTGTACGTGCTCAATGGTACATACATAAATATGACGCTAAATTTCAAAACAAACACATACCATAATCCCACAGTACCGCCCTGTAAATGTATCTGCAATACTGTTGAATTAAAGATAATATCATGATTGATCATTTATGACGCTTATTTTTTGCAAAGACAAACAAACGTCTTGACAGTTTGTTCTGTAAAATTGTTTAGAAGTATGCTTTGATTGGGTAAGGCAGACCACACATCCAATACGGCATATAAACATGTGAACCGTGTTTTGACACAAAACGTTATAAGAAGCTATAAAAGTGAGTGTGAAGGTCTGTTTCAATTAATAACTTTTATAAAGATTCAAACATCTACTTTTTTCAAACAAAAATTGTCACTACGCTCTCAAAACTATGAATTCATAAGTACCAAAACTTCATACCGACGTTTTTGTGTACGATTAAAAAATGTTGTACTGCTATAAATGGCAAGTTCTGTCTTTTTCCAGACTGAAACTCAATTAGAAAAATAAGTTTATAAAAAAACACTGTTTTAGTTAATTAATATGTAAAATAAACATATAGATTTCAGAAGAGATGATAAGACATTGGTAGGCAAAATACTTACACTATATTCCCTATTGATACCAGAAAGAAACGTGGCATCAAATTAAAAATGGGAAGAATAATCAAGACGGCCAGTACAACGCACATGATAAACAGTGTAATGAATATCACAATAAAACCTGAAAAGCAGAAAAAATAGTTATAGGGATATATATATATATATATATAAAGAGACAGACAGACAGAGAGACAGAAAGACAGACAGAGTGACACAGACAGAGACAGAGGCACAGAGAGAGAGAGAGAGAGAGAGAGAGAGACAGACAGACAGAGAGACAGAGACAGAGACAGAGAGACAGAGACATAGACAGACAGAGAGACACTCATAGATACATTGTTATCAAATTTCTATGTGAACTTGAAAGAGAAAAATAGAAAGAATTTATGCAACTGCAATACATTGTCGGATAAACAAATGAAAATGAAATTTTAATTTGCCAAACACATTATGGTAAATCATTGTTCATGAGATATTTCTTTCAAGTCAAGACTTACCTATTTCATGAATAAACTTAATACTGACATAAGTATATCTTACGACTAAATACGCACGTGATTCGCTAAAGGATCACGGATTTCAATATCGGTTAATTTATGTAGTTTTTTAATATAATGGGGGGTGGGGTAGGGGGTAGTATTGTTGGTTGAGAAAGACATAATGAGTGCAACCACTGCACTTCCGCAAGTAACTGGCAAACGTTATCGTATAAACGTTTCGGACCAAGCCAGGCTCGAACCCACTACCTCAACGGTCAGAGGAGCATATACGTTGATATTAGATCATGTATGTAGTAAGTAATAATCATGCTTACCCCATAAAATATATGCGATTTGAGACCCTGCGTACGCAAAACTATCAGACTGAAAAGTATAATAAATATAAGCTTAGTAAATGCATAAAAAAGGCATATACAGTGTTACAAGTTAAAATCAACTCATAATACAACACAAAATCAGGATTACTTCTTAAAAACAAGTTTTACGAATTTGTACACATCGATTTTAAAAATGAATAAGTTTAAACTGCAATCGGAACATCGTTCGGCCATTCTAATAACATTTATATCGTACGTTAGCGGAAAGTTTCAAGTAGAAACTGTCATGATAAGAATGAAAACTTGTTGAAAGCAACGCTAAACACCATATTACAACAACTATGACAACGACAACGACAATGACGACGACGACGACGACGACGGCACCAACGACAACGACGACAACATGGTGATATCCATTTTAATAGCAACCCTGCTGCTATAGTAACATTCTCCCAATAAAATATGTACGAATAAGCTGGTACCCTTACCAGAACATGTGCCGGAGGATATTTATCCCGACCCAACACGATATGTTTAAAATCTCCTTTATACAACCGTTTTGTATTGGTCCTGTAGTTGGTAAGGATTTGAAATATTGACACCACAATAAACAGGGATGACAATATGAAGGATATGAATAGAGAATCTGCAAAACAATCAATAAAATAATATGATTATAGTTAAATTAATCATTAAACAAATACGATCATTTTAAGCGATAAATAAACACCTTATATATATACGTGTGTGTGTAACTAATTTGGTGATGCTTTCAAAAAATTAAAGACACAATTTAAAGTTACCTAAAAATAAAGATACTATACACATTCAATCAAACACTGAAATGATAAAACGTTCATTTATTAATGCAGGCATGGCTATTCCTCTACAAATACGTTTATCTACTTTACATGTATTTAAGAATTATTGAATATATTATTTAACAGCCAAACGTTAGAATCCTAAATACGTGTTTGTACTGTTAATCATGTATGTGCACATGGATTTTATTATTTTTATTATTATAGATACTATAATAATAATTATTATTCCTAAATCTATATTTATTATCGTCGTTATTATAATTATTGTTATAGTATTATCATCATTTATTATTTTAAAATTATATAATCATTAATATTATTATAATTCTTTCATTTTTTATATTATTATTATCATTTCTAAAATATATATTTTATCATTATCATATAATAAATATTGTAATTATAATTTATTATTATTATTATTAATATTATTCTTCTTATTAATACTATTATACTAATTATTATTATTATTATTATCATCACTATTATGATTATCCTTTTTATTGGTATAATGGTAGAGCGTCCGCCTCGCATGCGGTAGGTCGTGGGTTTGATCTCTGGACGGATAATATCAAAGATTGTAAATTGTACTAGAAGCTTTAATTGCTCGGTGTTTAGCATTTAGAGGATAGTTCTAGGTCTGATCGACTCGGGTCTGTACAATGTGGGCGGGGTATCATACCTTGTGTCTGCGGCATGGTACTCACGAATGGCAGCGCTTAGCGGCGATAAGACTGAAAAAGTATCACAATACAACAACAACAACAACAACATATTTTGGAAAGAGGGCATAACTCTGGGATGGGTTTCAAAATATTATCTTACGCTTAAAATCGCTGTATCAACTTTACAATATCCTCGTGCGTTCAAATTTTGATCGACGTTTAAAACGAGAACATAAATATTATATCATTATGGCATGATTATGGCCAATGTTGGGTTCATTTGGTTTAATATTATATCATTATGGCATGATTATGGCCAATATTTGGTTCATTTGGTTGAATATTTAACATTATGAATTATTGTTGGTTTACGTGTATGGCAAATTTTGGCAAATGCAACACATGCATAAAGTATTATACGTAGGGCCCGATTAGCTCGGTCGGTAATGCGTCTGTCTATCAACCCAGGTTGTGAGTTCGAATCCCCACCCGGTAGCAGTCTCCATGATGATTGATATACGACATTATGTCTCATTATCATTCGTCTCTCACCGCTGATTCAAGTGAGAAAGTTATCAGTTACTTGCGGAGATGGGGTTTGCTCGAGTCTGGTTATCATTCCAGGTTAGGTCTATTAGCCCTCGTTGGCATAAAAATAGCGCTAAATATTCAATCAATCAATCGATCAATCAATAAAGTACATGGATAACCTTTTGCTAATTAGATCATATCAGTTTTAAGAAAAAGACAATATCATATTATATAATCCATTACTATTGGACAGTTAGAAACACCAATCGCTGTTGGAAGACCGTTATCGATCTGTTCAGTGTATTATTTGTAAACGTTTTAAAAATTGCATTGTAACGAGCAAACATATAATACAATGTAAATATTTTTAGCTTTAGTAAGCAATACGGAACTACATACGCGTAAAAGAAGATTACACTTTATTTATTTTAAAATTTATATAGTCGTTAAAGGGACACAATGTAAATGGTTTATAAATCTTAGTACATAATTTTGGCGAACTGGTATAAACTAACATTCGTGTTTTGTGTAAACATATTTTATTTTCAGATTTTCAGATAAACAAGTACAGTATACAAAATGTGAAGGACTAGAATGGAAAAAATACAATTATTATTTAGTTCGTTTCCCTTTTGATATTTAACCGCCTTAAACTAACCTTAACTCGTCTCAGCCTTCTATATTAAAGGAGAAGTACTCGCGCTTGAATTTCGAAATACGAAGGACTTATATTGAGATTATTTTACGTGTTTAAAACAGTATAAAACACACCTTACATTTTATGCAAAAGAAATCAGTTGCCTGTGAAATTTGAGTGATTAATTTGCCAAATTATAAATTATTGGCCTGCTATTTTATAAATATTTAGTAGAGATGTAAGTTTCCTATCCTTCTTTATAAGTCCTTAAAAAGGTGACAGCTACGCTTACTTTGATGTAAATGACATGAAAGGATTAAGGTTCATTTAGTTCACAGATTTTAAAAATGCAATCTAATAAAACATTGTTTTGGAAATTACAAAGTTTGATGAACCATTGTATTTTTATAATAGGATTAGTACCATCTATCGGGAATTAGTAAACAATTATAACAAACATAGTAACTATAGTAACCACGGTGGCGAATCCACGTAACCCAATGCTATGAAATCAGATTAAAAATGCCCGCTTAATGTAAATTCTTTCGCAGATAACTTAAACTTTCTCAAGACAGTATTTCATGAAAATTCACAGAATGCAAACTTCTTGAAAAGACGAATACCGTGTGTATAGAACAATCACTGCTATAAAGTGGCCGTGGTAAAAGATACAGCGGCGTTTTTAGCTCAGTTGAAATGGTATGGTGGGAATGATATACAAAATACAAAATATACGCCGGTTGAATTTTGACAAATAATATGCGTTTGCATGGGAACTTGATTGCGCCATTGGTTCATCTCTCTACAGACGCTTCGTTCGTCTTTGTTTCGTGAAATTTTCATGAAATATTAAGAAAGTTATCTGCAAAAATGTTACCTGAAGCGGACAATTTCCTCCGATTTCTTTACACTACCACGTATCGTTAGGTCAGGTGGTTTCTTCACCGTAGTAACTGTTAAACACCGTTTACAAAAGCCGAACCATGGCGATATT
Source organism: Panopea generosa (assembly GCA_029582155.1). Classification (NCBI taxonomy): domain Eukaryota; kingdom Metazoa; phylum Mollusca; class Bivalvia; order Adapedonta; family Hiatellidae; genus Panopea; species Panopea generosa. Next base: position 17,176,068 of record CM055900.1, on the reverse strand, counting down.
TAATGACATTGAATTACGAATTATATCTGAAGCTCGTTCAATCTATTTGCATACAAAAATAGTTGTTTTGACGAATGCTTCAGAGTCATTTCTACGTTTTTGTCGAGCAATAGCTATAAACAGCTAATGTTTAATGCGGTATAACTCATGCCGACTGTAAATGACATTTTATATCCTGTTTATAATCAGACCCGGTTAGCTCAGTCGGTAATACGCTTGACAGTCCAGGGTTCGTGAATTCGGAGGATCACTGTCCGGACACTTTCTCTGTGATTATTGACCATGGGCTTTGTTCTATGGCCTTGAGTCTGTATACAGTGAATATGTGGAAAAGTAAAAACAGTGGCATGCAGACTGTGACATAAGTTACACGTAAGTCTGTTACTGGAACGGTTATCTAAAGTTAATGTCAACCGTTAAATAACTACGCGACTACTGAAAAAAGGCACTCCGCCCTAACAACATAAATAAAAAACAACAACATTCTAACATATTTTTGCGGTTATGGTGTCTCATCAACTATTGTTCGCGCCATGTACACGTAATTGGGTAATATATCATTTCACGCAAGCTTTTGTTAAGAGACACCCGCAAAGAGCAAAATACTCCGAACTGTTGTGTTATTTGAACCTACAATCTGCAATTTATTTGATACCATGAACGCGGTTGGTTTTACCATTCAACATGCCCTTCAAATAATGCATCTTAAGCAATCCTATCTTATACAAACCAAAACTTACATATTCATTCTTTCTAGTTTCTACCCAATTACAACACCTAATAATTGGATGTGTTTTTAAAACACACAACTTAAAAATGCATTAATGCGCGCACATGCGTGTCTTACAACATACACATATTTGTAAGAAGTTAACAACATTAAAGGGCTATTTGTTTTCAGGCAAAGTACCAACATTGGCAAAAGGAAGTGCTTCCGCAGGGTAATAATCCTTGTTTCTTATTCTTTAAAGATGCATTTTCCTTATTTTAATGCTCATTTTTTTTTAACATTTTGAAAGCATTGTCATGTTTGAATTGTGAATTTAGAAGAAAAAAACTGATGCTTGGAAATTTGGGCATAAATACACGATTTCGGAATTCTACATTTACTTTGTCAACAGTGTGCACACTGAGCAGATAAAAATCTCTTATATGACACAAGGCCCCTTACTTTTCTCATCATTTTTAGTGGTGCAGAGGTGCAGAGGCTGTCAAACAGTAAAATATAAGTTTCACTTCTTCATTAAGTCTCTCTATGAATGACAAGTGTTCACATTTTTATTTGCTAAAGAATAAAGAACAAAAACCACGGGTGGGATTATACCTTAACACCGTCTCTTTTTATGATGTTACGTTTGGGGGATGAGCGAGGCCAGACGCAACGGTAAAACAAGGTTAATCCCCCAACCCCCAACAGTGATGTTCATTTCTACAGACTTTGATTAACTGTAGATCGTTCCGCCGTGGGAATTATATGGGCAAGATATATTATTTATATTCAAACGATTAACACGTTTTTTTGCTGAACGCAAGTGATGTGTGTTTATGAACCGTGAAAATCGAATGTATCACTATAAAAAAAACACTTTTTTTGCACGTCACTCTTTCCTACGGTGTCCCGTTGGGATCATTGCGGAATATCTATTATTTTAAGTAAGGTCGAAACAAGTTAACTTCGATGGCGAAAAGCCGAAACTACGATGTTGAGAAGTAAAAACCGTACGATCATGGTGAAAAGTCGTAACAATGAAACTACGATGGTGTTAACTAAAAATTGAATAATGTCGACTATTCACCATCGGAGATTAGACTTTTCACTTGCAACTTTTCACCATCGTAGTTTCGTTGTATCGATTACTTAATTTAATAAATATGCCGCGATGGCTCCTCAAGGACACCGTACTTTCTACTATAAAAACCCATGCACGTGAAATAAGGAATCGTTTACCTGTAGGTACCTCAATTAACAACGAGATTTGTTGCACATTTGTGTTTGATGGCACATTCTGGTTTAAAAAGTCAAGATAAGCACCTCTTAACTTGTTTAATTTGTACCCTGCTAGCACGAGTCCTACAGCAAGCTGTCAGAAAGAGAATAAAGAGTTATTGCCGTAGGACTTCATTAACGCAACTGTAATATATGGATTTGTATGGTAGGCCAAACTTTGCAAAAATTGTTTAACTATTTTTCTTGTTCAAACTTAAAATTTGTGTTGTTAAATTGTACATATATGGTGTTAAATGCTAAACATATGTTGTCCGTTTAAATTTTTATTGTTAAACTAAGAACATAAAGATAACAACAACAAATATAAATAACTAACATACTTAGCAATAGCATGATATGTGCTGAGAGTTAAATCAAAATGACCTCTTTACAGTGCTTGATTTTATAATGTGATTTAATTAAACAAAATACACAAGGTCCACTGGTTGCGAGACATTTAAAATGAACAAGTAATTTGTAAAGAGCACAAAATGAGACGGGAGTGGGGGAAATGTGTAGTAAATCAATGTACAATCAACCCTGTGTTAATGGTCACCTTAATAAAGCAACCACTTGTCTCAACCAGGCACGATTTCTAATTTTACCATTTCTATGATTTCAGTTTTAATCACCCTGTATTAAGAGTCACTTTCCTTAAGAGCCTTTTTCTTATTTCCATTGAACAGTTTCTTAAGACAGGTTTGGCTGTATATGTAACGTTTATTACGATTGCTTTAGTTTACGTGAAGCCAAAAGAAAGTGAATGAAACGGCTGATGCAAGGAATTCCATTTTTGAAATTTCTTTGACTAAATAAATATGTTTCAAATATAACAGAGGTGTTAAGTGACCAATTGGCCTTAAGCGCCGTCTCAAGATCAATTACCTCTCATTGCTGAGGTCGTAGGTTCAAGTCCCGCTCTGTCCGAAAACTTTATGTGAGAAAGTTTACCAGTTACTTGCGGAGGTCGATGGTTCTGCTTTGATAACAATGGAGCAGTTATTTGTTTTATAGTATAATTTAAGTTAATTACACATGATTATTAAAAGTTGCATATATAGTTCCCATTAGACCATTATAAATTAATTGCTAGATTATAATCAAATTTTTAAAAAAAAAACAAAAAAAAACGGGGAGGGCGGGAAGATTTTCTTTTTTATTTGTTTTAAATTTTTGATGTTTTTTTTTTTTATAAAAATAAAAGCGTCGGGCGGCATGGAAATTAGGGGGCGGGCGGGGATGATAATCTAGCAATTAATTTATTATCACCTTCTTTATTGGAAAAATAGTACGCAGCTTTGCGTAAGAATTAATAATTGAAATAAAATGAAAATAAGATTAAAAAAATCATACATATGTATTTTATTTAATAAAAAAATCTTATTAAATATATTTTCCTGCAACACTGAATGTTGTCATTATTTATTATCAAGTTCATACCTGATATGTACATATGGCAGTGACTGTAAAAATGCATATTATTCTTGGTGAATATTTGAAGGTTGGGTCGTTCTTATACATACACTTCAAAATTTGTCTCCTGAAATACATTTGTTTTTTTATATAATTATGAAGCGTATTAAAAATGAACAAGTAATTTGTAAAGAGCACAAAATGAGACGGGAGTGGGGGAAATGTGTAGTAAATCAATGTACAATCAACCCTGTGTTAATGGTCACCTTAATAAAGCAACCACTTGTCTCAACCAGGCACGATTTCTAATTTTACCATTTCTATGATTTCAGTTTTAATCACCCTGTATTAAGAGTCACTTTCCTTAAGAGCCTTTTTCTTATTTCCATTGAACAGTTTCTTAAGACAGGTTTGGCTGTATATGTAACGTTTATTACGATTGCTTTAGTTTACGTGAAGCCAAAAGAAAGTGAATGAAACGGCTGATGCAAGGAATTCCATTTTTGAAATTTCTTTGACTAAATAAATATGTTTCAAATATAACAGAGGTGTTAAGTGACCAATTGGCCTTAAGCGCCGTCTCAAGATCAATTACCTCTCATTGCTGAGGTCGTAGGTTCAAGTCCCGCTCTGTCCGAAAACTTTATGTGAGAAAGTTTACCAGTTACTTGCGGAGGTCGATGGTTCTGCTTTGATAACAATGGAGCAGTTATTTGTTTTATAGTATAATTTAAGTTAATTACACATGATTATTAAAAGTTGCATATATAGTTCCCATTAGACCATTATAAATTAATTGCTAGATTATAATCAAATTTTTAAAAAAAAAACAAAAAAAAACGGGGAGGGCGGGAAGATTTTCTTTTTTATTTGTTTTAAATTTTTGATGTTTTTTTTTTTTATAAAAATAAAAGCGTCGGGCGGCATGGAAATTAGGGGGCGGGCGGGGATGATAATCTAGCAATTAATTTATTATCACCTTCTTTATTGGAAAAATAGTACGCAGCTTTGCGTAAGAATTAATAATTGAAATAAAATGAAAATAAGATTAAAAAAATCATACATATGTATTTTATTTAATAAAAAAATCTTATTAAATATATTTTCCTGCAACACTGAATGTTGTCATTATTTATTATCAAGTTCATACCTGATATGTACATATGGCAGTGACTGTAAAAATGCATATTATTCTTGGTGAATATTTGAAGGTTGGGTCGTTCTTATACATACACTTCAAAATTTGTCTCCTGAAATACATTTGTTTTTTTATATAATTATGAAGCGTATTAGAAACATTTAATCAAATTCAAATATAATTTAAAATTAAAATTTAAACTAAAATGAACACATATGAAAATAAACAGTTACCTAAGTAGTTGAAAGTAAGTCTTTATCAAAATAGTATTTTATCACACGCCATGTCTTTATTAAATGGTCTTTACACAAATAAAAAAATATAAAATAATTTGCGTACTATTTTTGAAACTTAATAGTTAAAGATATTTAGGAGGAATTGTTTTCATGCGGCTTCCTTTCAGTGTTGTCTTTCTTATTGATATGTTTCCACCATTGGCACCATGAAAAAATTCCGCGGAGTAGCCGCATAATGTCTTGTATAAATGATTCTTGTTTCTTCTTTTTTAAAAATGTATTTTCCTTTATTTAATTTTGGTAGTGCAGAGGTTGGTAAACAATAAAATGTGCATCTCTCTTATTTCATTTGTGTCTCTCTAACATGCAAACCATTTTTATTTACAACAGAAGATTATAGACGTTTAACATATTTTGTTATTTAAACATTGAAAATCACCAAAAATACTCCCCAAATGGTGTGTATCATTTCTCTTATTAAATACTTCAGGAATAAATATTTTTTATTCACAATATACTTAACAGTAAAATAATGTTTTTGTCGGCCATCTTGGATTTCGGCCATTTAATTTATCTTTTAAGACTATCCTATGTCTAATATGATTTCGACCATTTTCCCCATTACCCCGAGCTTATGTTTTAAACACTCGACTGCTCAGAGTCTAATAAGAATACATCTACCAGAAAATATAACACATCTTACTCTAGGGTCCAAACCGTGTATGCTTTTCCCATTTTTATTTGGGGGTGGGGGTGGTGTGTGTGTGGGAGAGGGGGTGTTATTTAGCTATCAGACTATAATTTTGTTTTGTGTTTATGATCAGATAAATTGTCAGCTGGTGCGTAATGATTCTACCATGATTGTTGAAAATGTGAAACGACCGTTCTTCGCCATTGAATTGGGATCGACATTAAGTTTGACAGCAATCGACAATTTAAATTTTAAATTTATCTACTACACTGTATATGACAAGAGTGTCACAAAGGATTGCATCGCTCTATTTTACAATGGTATTGATTTACTCTACTAGAGTTCTTCTTTAATTTTGATGTATAAACAGAAACAAGTTTTCAGGAAGTGATATGTCACAAAAGTGAAAAAATACGCTCTGTTTCTTTGTGTTTTGATTGGAATTAATTTTGTTTTTATGAAAGTCTTTGTACTTACAGTTACCTTGAAACACGTCAGTGTTGTGCTTCAATGTGTAAATGAATACAATAACTGTTATCAAATAAAAACACTTTTGCAAAATAACTAATGCACGGAAGACGAAAATTATAAGAGTGTATACATCCACCAAAATGACGAGCATCGGCATATCAACAGTGACTGTATTCGTCAGAATCTTTATTAAATTCGATGTTTAATTGGAATATAGGTAGGTCGCAGCAGTAAATCTAAACAAGACAAAAAATTAAAGTTACACTAATTTTTTTACCGGAACTAATGGGATCCTGTAGCCAATATATTATTTATTTCTGAACAAAAATTACAGTGTAGAAAATATACATGCCGAATAAAGCCTAGGCGTACACCTTACTTAATCGTTTGTAGTGTAGATGGTTCCGTGCCGACATCAGAAGCATTCTCTACCAATGAGTTTTGATACATTGGCGTAAACATCTGTCGCACGTACGTCACGTTGTGTTCTGCTGCTAAACGCTTTCGAACTTCCTGTAGATATGGATTTATTTTGTTTTTAAAGTTTTTATTATTTCATAATACATACATTTTACAAATATATTTGATATATTACATGCAGTTAACTTTTTTATATGAATGTATTCTATGAAATAATGTTATTATAAGAAGAGAAAGGAGGAAAAGGAAAAGGAAAAAAAGACGTGTAAGGTGCGTTACACTGTCAATTTGAATTAAAGCGGATTTCTTTTATTCAATATCTGTGACGTCACATTCGGGACTTAACTCCTTCATTGTGTCGTTCACTTTCTCATGAACGCTTACATTTTTACCCATGAATGTTTTATTTAATTTTCGTAGATTATGTAACATGATGCCTCTTTTCTCTGAATAGCCTACAAAGAACATATGACAACATTCAAACGAACGGTAAATACATTTTTGCTCGGAGATCTCCTGTCGTCCATTAAAATTTATTCCTTAACGTATAAGACTATATGATAGCAAAAGATATTCAATAAAGCCATAAACTATGCAACAGTTAATGTTTTTTATATATTTCTAAATAATATTTTATCAAACAGAAAATGTTATTGGAACCTATTTTTGATATATCTAGCATACAAAACGGACGATGCCATTAAGTTCCTTAACGGGCCATTTATATTCCTAATGAGACAAACATCAAACTCTTTCTCTCTTCGCTACATTAGGCAATGTTTCTAAACATATTGTTTACATATAATATGTATTGTAAAAAATATTCAGATTCTTGTATTGACAGTAACTAATATACATTTTCATATATAAATAGTGTATTTTCTATCACAATTTTTTTTTAAACAACCGAGCGTCATAAAAGCATAAAGGGAAGTGCTTTCAAGGAAATATGATGTTGGCACTTAAACGTTAAGATAAATAAGCATCATAGTTAATTGTATTGCTTTTCGTTTTTTAACGATTATAAATGAATGTCCTTAAGCCGTGTATTAAGGTTTAACAAAACAAGTGTAATAAGAAGTAATAAAAAGAATAGATAAAAAGAAAACAATCCCCAACGAACCTTGATATCTCCAGAATGCTGATGCGTTCTATACTGTCTGAACAGCCAGATAATGCGTTTGATGAATATAAAAGCAAACTGCAGGATCAGGAACGATAGGCAAGCCAGTATGGGAATGCTTGTGGCAAAAGTACTGACCAGTACATCCTGAAGTAATCAAATAAAACATCCAGCTACAGTGTCCGACAGTTTAATACTGTGTCATACATGACGCACACTCACCCAGCTACAGTGTCGGACAGTGTAATACAGTATCATACACGACGCACATCACATCAAGCTACAGTGTCAGACAGGGAATTACAGTGTCATACATTACAATCACCTAATCCTGCTTCATGTCACACAGTGTAATACTGTGTCATACATGACACATACCTCATCCAGCTACAGTGTCAGCCAGTATAATACAGTGTCATACATGACACACACCTCACCCAACTACAGTGTCAGACAGTGTTATACAGTGCCATACATGACACACACTTTGTCCAGCTACAGTGTCAGACAATGAAATATAGTGTCATACTTGTCACACACCTCATCCAGCTACAGTGTCAGACAGTGTAATACAGTGTCATACATGACACATACCTTATCAAGTTACAGTATCAGACAGTGTTTTACAGTGTCATACGTGACTCACACCTAATACAGCTACAGTGTAATACAATGTAATACAGTGTCATAGATGACAACACACCTCATCCAGCTACAGTGTCAGGCAGTGTAATACAGTGCCATACATAACACACACCTCATCCAGCTACAGTGTCTGACAGTGTAATACATGACACTTACCTTATCCAGTTACAGTATCAGACAGTGTTTTACAGTGTCATACATGACACACACCTAATACAGCTACATTGTAATACAATGTAATACTTTGTCATAGATGACAACACACCTCATCCAGCTACAGTGTCAGACAGTGTAATACAGTGTCATATATAATACACACTTCATCAAGCGACAATGTCTGACAGTGTAATACAGTGCCGTACATGACACACACCTACAGTGTCAGACAGTGTAACACAGTGTCATACATGACATACGCCTCGTCCAGCTGCAGTGTCAGACAGTGTAATACAGTGTCAAACATGACACACACATCGTCCCGCTACAATGTCTGACAGTGTAATATAGTGTCATGCATGACATTCACTTCGTTCAGCTACAGTGTCATACATGGTGCACACCTCATCGAGTTGCTGTGTCAAACAGTGTCTGACAGTGTCATACTTGACACACACCTCATCCAGATACAGTGTCAGACTGTGTAATACAGTGCCAAACATGATAAACATCTCGTCCAGTTACAATGTCTGACACCTGTAATACAATACCATACATGACACAAACCTCGTCCAGCTACAGTTTCAGACAGTGTAATACAGTGTCATACATGACACACACCTCATCCAGCTACATTGTCAGACAGTGTGATACAATGTCATATATGACACACACCTCATTCAGCTACAGTGTCAGATAGTGTAATACAGTGCCATACATAACACACACCTAAACCTGCTTCAGTGTCAGACAGTGTAATACAGTGCGATACATGATACACACTTCAACCAGCTACAGTGTCAGAGAGTGTAATATAGTGCCATACATAACACACACCTCATCCAGCTAAAATGTGTTAGACAGTGTAATACAGTGTCATACATGACGCACACCTCATCCAGTTACAGTGTCTGACAGTTTAATACTGTGTCATACATGACGCACAGCTCATCCAACTACAGTGTCGGACAGTGTCATACATGACACACACCTCATCCAGCTACACTGTCAGACAGTGTGATACAGGGTCATACATAACACATACTTCATCCAGTTACAGTGTCAGATAGTGCAATACAGTGTCATACATAACACACACCTCATCCAGCTACAGTGTCAGATAGTGCAATACAGTGTCATACATAACACACACCTCATCCAGCTTCAGTGTCAGATAGTGTAATACAGTGTCATACATAACACACACCTCATCCAGCCTCAGTGTCAAACAGTGTAATACAGTGTCATACTTGGCACACACCCCGATTGAATGACCATAGATACATTTGTTTAAAACGTTGCAAATATAGAACAAGGCGAATGCACATACTTGTATGTTATATTAAAATATTCACGTATTACTAAATAATGCAAAATGAAATAATCCTGATAGGACAGAGGAACCTGGATGAATTTCAGGGACAAATTATCAAAATGCTGAAAGTGATATTCAAAATTTTATCAGTGATAATGACTATATTGAAAACAAAACTGCAAACATAGCTTACAATAGTTTAATGAAGTGCCTATGAAATTCACCCATCGTTTTTTTAATGAGTTTATTAATGATCGTTTTATATTAATGATTGTTTAATATTAACAAAAAATTAATGAATTGGCTATGAAATTCACCCGTCGTTTTATATTAATGATTATATTAATGAACTTTATATATTTATGATTATATTAATGATCGTTTTATATTAACAAAAGTTTAATGAATTGACTATGAAATTCACCCGTCGTTTTGTATTAATGATTATATTAATGATCGCTTTATATCTATGGTTATATTAATGATCGTTTTATATTAACAAAAAATTAATGAATTGGCTATGAAATTCACCCGTCGTTTCATATTAATTATTTCCGTGTATTTCAGACTGAGTTCATTTCATATTGACCTATTTGGTGAGGACTCATACGATTAACGAATTAACGAATTAATCATGAAAAGACCAGAAAGTAAGAAAGATGCTAATCACAAAGTTATTTGGTGATTTTCATATAATATTTAATTAAAATTTGCATAAATTGGATTTATATTGAAAATGTTACTATAGATACATGTTTAATTATTCGGACGCATGTTTACTTTTAATCAAATTAAATTGTTTTTTTAGCAAGTATACGTATATTACGTGTTTATTCATGTCCATATTTCACTGATGGTGCGCGATTAGGGTCTATGCGTTAGAAATTCTGCACACAAAAAGAGCGTAACGGCGTTAAAAATTTCTTATTATATATACATAAAGACTCTATTGGTTTTTAAATTTAATATTCACATAATTATGCATATAATACAATAACACGAACCCAACATAACCATATAAACAGTTTAAGATATATACACGTGACATATACTTTTAGGTCTGATAGTCTATAAACCATAGCCGAACTGATCCCTAACCTTTTATTCCTTTTCATCAAGTTTAACGAGTTTAACCATGTCATATGTTGTACAATTAGCAAAAGTTCTTATCGGTTACCTGGATTTATTGAAATTTCGTCAACACGATTTTGTAAACTTCGTTTCCAATTCTACAATCTAATGATCATATCTATTGTATATATTTTCCAAAGATTTCGTTTAGACTCTTACAAAAATACATATGTACTGGACTAACATTTTGAAATACATCACCTGTATAGTCAAACTTTACAATTATACCAATATCTTGTGTGTAAACCATGTGCAGCGATTCGGCCTCGTTGACATAATGTTTCTCTACAAGTATCTTTGGACAATGTTATTCCAGACCTGGTTAACGTTCAGATACAAATGCATCCAGTAATCTAGTTGTGGTAATGGCATATCCATTTGTTTTTAACAAGTTCCATGTATGCTTAAATGGGTCAAGATCAAAGAGTTCGAGAGGTATCATCGTAATCACTGAAAATGACAGAGTTTCATGGCGGGTATTGTATTTAAAAAAAATGGGTGCATGCTTATATCTGTATGGGCATAAACGAAATTTTAGAAATATGCTCACTGTCTTTGTTTATTAGATTGGATTTTAAAACTTAAAATATTAGTGATGATGAAATATCAATAAATTCAGGCAACCTATTATAGCGTTTGTTAGGTCAATATGACACACAATTGCTATGCTGGAAGAAGAACTTGTACAACATGCAAGTACAATTACCGCGATTATTATTGAGAAAGAACCTTAGACAACTAGGCCACGCAAGACCTTTCTCATTATTTTAAAACCACGATTAATAGGTATATGTACGTTAATGGATTTTGTCTAGGAATTGTTCACATTTTCATGTTTATCTTTTATATTTCTTTAATTGAAGTTTTATTTGTTTTAAAAAGTTCCAATCATGTTGCAGTGTTTATACGATACACAGATACATTGAACATTTCAAGGTAGAAAAAAAAATTTAAATCAAAAATTTTTTTTTTTTATATATTATTTTCTACATTTAATTTTAATACTACTGACATAGGTACAGGGAAAAAGAGTGTCTTAAGGTTTCCTTAGATGTAATAAATGATACATCAAAAGAGAATAATTATATAGACATTTGCTTTAAAAACTGTATTTATGTTACATTCCTTTTTCATGATTATGTTTTACATATTATTAATGTGATTTTAATCTAATGAGTACATTTTGTACATTTTGTTTTTAAATAAATCACTTCATATTTAAAAGTCGTATCCTTTTATTTTCATGTCAAGTATTAACCTTCTTATTTGTAAAATAAACAAACTTACCTCCGCATCTTCACCGGAGCACGCAAGCAATATTTTCAAATTCAAAGCAAACCTAAAAAAAACATATTTGGCTATGTTAGAGGATTAAACATTACAAAATACCCAGTGTATAGGTATAGACTTTTGAATTTGAGTACATTGACTTAAGATTAAAGAACAGAGTTTGGTTTTAAAAGTCATGCTTTGCAGAGGGTGTAACGCCTTGCAATATTTTTTCAAAGACTAAATTTGGCCAAGTTTTAGGCAATATCTATGCATATAACATTAGTATTTTATAATTGGGGTTTCTAAGCTTCGCAACGGTCGGACCAGCGTTTGAGCTAAGTCTGGTAAGTCCACTCACTGAGGCATGAATGGTTAAAAAATGAGGTAACTGATAAGTTAAGTATTGACAACGGATCAGCTTACAGAATTTAACATAAGCAAATACAGATGAGCAAGGTCAGTCAATATGGGTGCTAAAACACATAGATGACCAAAATTCTTATAGGGAAAACATTTCTAAATATCACTCGAGTCGGTTTAATCGGAAAAAAGGGCTATGTTATTTTATCACATTATTACTGGTGATGAAACGATGATGCAACATGCCGAGCCCGAAACAAAAAGCACAAAATAAACCACAGCCAAATCAGTGGAAATAAACTATACTATAAAGTTTAAATTGTCTCTCTGTGCTTGAAAGGTCATGGTAGTTATTTCTTGGAATCAATTGGCATTTTATTTACCAACTTAATGCAAAAAGGTAGAGTTGTTACTGCTAAGTACTGTTCTAAAATGAGGAAATACATAAATCTCCCACAGACTTGTCAAATGTTTATAGAAATATAGATGCAATATAGATCTTCGATAAAGAGTAAAAATAACAACTGCACATGCTTAGTCTTTGAAGAAGAACGTTTTAACAGCAGAGTATGTATATTTTGCAATGACCATCTAACATAATCCGAATATCATGTTTTACTTATTTACTTGTTTGTCGTTTGACATAAAAACATAAAAATAAAAGTATTAGATAAAAATATATGCAAAATCGAACTTTGGAAACTTTTTAACATTCAGAAATATGTTGTGAAGTAATAAGAAAATACAGTTAAGTTTATTAAGTTATTTAAAAGATATCTAAAAGATTCGCTTTCCCTCTCTACTTGTCACACAATCACATTCTACAAGTAGGTCCCTGCACGACTGATAGAACGAGGTTTTGACGCAATCTACTATGAACATGGAGCTTGTATTAGGGGCGTGTGTGAAATATAAAGAGGAATATGAGAAGAAAAAGGAGAAGGAAGATACGGAGGAGGAAAAGGGAAGAGATAGGAGGATAAGATGAAAAGGTTGAAGAAGACGGAGTAGGAGGAGGAGGGGAGGTGGAGAGGAGGTGGAGAAGGGGAAAAGCAGGAATTCGATAACAAAGAGGAGGAGGATGAGAGAGTACAAGGAGGAGGTGGAAGAAAAGATGGAGGAATAGGCAAAGTAGAAGGACAATGAGAAGATGTAGGAGGAAGAACGGAAAAGTTGGAGAAGTAGAAGGAGGAGGAGACTTAGGAGGAGACACTGCTTCTTCACCAGAACTATCATGACTGGCTCATCGCCTTACTTTGTCAGACTTGCTGACTTGCTGTTTCCTTTCTTTCTGCCAGGTTTTTCCATGTTGAAAACTTGAGTTGAAATACTGGAAACTTGAGTTGAAATACTGTACACTCCGTGCTCCGTAGAACGATCGCACGTGTTTCGTCTGATATTAATAGCACGTGATGACGTCACGTCGCTTATGGGATAGTCTATTTGGCAACTATTAGAACGCGGGACGAACGAATTAAGGACATGCTATGGGGTAGATCGTGACTGTGTGACAGGCCCTTAATTAGAGGTTCGATAATACAGCTATTACTTAAGATTTGATTATGTTAATTTTATGTAAAATGTGTATTGAATATGGATGAATTATGTAAATTGTTTCCGTATGAATTGAGTCAACTTGACTTCATTTGGATGAAAATTAAAAATATTATGAATAAGTGTTGGCTTACGGTTTTTTGTGAACTGCATTCCTGAAGCTTAGATTTTCATCCACATTTACTATTTCCCATTTCTATACTTTCAGTGCAGATTAACCTGTATTAAGCAACACTCTGTCTTAAGAGGCCACTTTTGCTCATTTCCTTAAGTGGCTGCTTAAGACAAGTTTGACTGTACGACTTATAACATAAAATCACCAAAAGCCTTTGAACTGAAGCCAATTTACCTTTTTTAAAGAACTTATCGCTTATAGAGCTATGACTTGTTTATCGACGTATTAATGTACTTTAACAAAAAATGTAGAACAATATTTAATACAATATTAGGTCGTATCATTGAGCATCTGAAAACAGTTTGTCTTATTTAAACCTACGAGGAATAGATTATACGTACAAGATAATTCCGGGCCTTTGTCTGGACCATCTTGTTTGGTTGTTTCTTCTTTCCAGGAACGAAAGTAAGGTGATAATGATGATCTAGACAAAAACAATCCATGTTGCCTTAGCCAGAAAAATATATAAATTAATCTAATTTCAACATTAATACTTTTATTCAAAGAAAAAGACGTGTCACCTGCATGACCTCATTGATAACTACGGGAGTTAACTACAATATGAATTTAGTAAAGGGAAGTTGTCATTAGTTCTTAAGAATGTGGCATTGCTTTAGGAGAACGAACTGCCTCATTATAAACATGAGCCCACCCATTATTATTTCTCCCTTTCTCGGCCATTACTTTGTAATTTCAGCACAAGAGCTTATTGAGTCAGGGAAACCAGTCATGGCTGGTATTTGAAGACAGAAGATATTCTTTTGAAGGAGTAAGCTATGCCCAACACCCAATGTCGGGGTCGCGAATAGTCAGTGTACATATTGTGAAGTTAGTGAAATAATTGAACATAATTCGGGGTCTAGATGATAAGTGACAATAGTCGTAAGCAAGCAAGTTAATTTGTGAATATGAATGTTCTGTTCTACTGGATTACTAATACAAATGATAAAAGTTTGTCATTCATTAAAATTTTGTTAAGCTATACACGTCCTATCGCTTACCCTTGTATCTATGACCTAATTAGCCCAGTCAGTAACGTGTCTGATTATCAATCAAAAAGGTTAGAGACTTGTTTCTCGAGATAAATTTTACGCTGAGTTCGAAAATCCATTTCTTACTAACCGCTGTTGGGGCGTTTGGTCACAAATCCAACATGGCCGCCAACATGGCCGCCATATTGAAATTCATGTTATAATACATAAACTATTAGAAAAGCAGACATACATTCTTTAAAGATACCTAGTTGAATCAAGTATCTGAACTATTAACGAATAGTCCACCCTTGTCTCTGATATCCCCCAGAAACAGGTTTGTTCAACCTTAATGAAAAAAAACAGGGACTGCCATGTCTCAATATTCCAAGCTTACCAAACTGTAATGTCATTTAACTTTCTTTAAAGCAACTGACCAATCATATGCACAGATTATAGTATTGTGTAACTGACCTACGCGACAAAGCTGACTTTAGAGCTGCTTTATATTTAGAAAGTATCTGGTTAATGCATTTGTTTTGAAAATGCCATATTTAACAATAACACCGTAATATGACTTAAGCTGTCTTTTTTGTGTATTCTTCAAACTTAATTAAGATTAATTGAAAATAAAAAAACACTATAATTTTTTTATATTGACTAAAACAGGATCATTGAATGTTATTTCTGATAACCAGTTTACTGTGGGCAAATAGCCAATTATTTACAGAAATAATGGAGTACTGTTTATCTGCAAATCAGTATCTGGTGTCTGAAAATGACTCCCGTTTGTTAGAATTGTGACCCCCTCATAAAATTCTTATTGAATCTTGTCCAAAAATGTCTCCCCTACTTATTCACCTAATATTATCATTATATTATTGGAAGATGACCATATATCGATCCGTCCGTCTGTCTGTTTGTCTTTTTACCTGTCTTTCTGTGTGTTTGTTCGTCCGTCCGCCTGTGTGTGTGTGTGTGTATCTTATATATGAAAGCACAATTGGAGGTGTATTCTATTAAAATTAAAAATAACAAAGTATAACTCTTGTTACGTATGACTATTCAGTAAATCTCCTTTGCCCTTTGAGTCGAATATTGAATGACTGACAGGTTATTGTAAACGTCTAAAGCCTAAATTTCTTTGTACCTACCTTAATTTTAATAATGTATTTCTATTAACCAATTTGTCATCTATTTTATAACTGTCAACGTCTCGTATTTAGAACTGTACAAAACGTTGCGTCATATACTGTCATAAACCTTCTTTGATCTTGGCGCTTCTTTCTATTTTGCTGTTTTAAAAGTTCTTTACAGTGGGTGTTTCGTCTGTCTGAATGGTCAAAGGACCTTTGATGGCAAAATGCCCAGATTCATGGAACTATATCATTTTTGACAGAGAGTCCCATACAAAGCTTAACTATTAATAAAGAGAACCACATCAATCATTTTCTTAATACGGGAACGTATCAAGGGGACATCAAAGTGAGCAAAGCAAAAACGAGCAAGATTCGACAGAAAATCGTATCATGTTCTGCCATCGAAGAAAATTAATTTTAAAACAATAATAAGGATACTACACGACTGATAGGTGATAGGAGATAGAAGACAGGATATAACAGATAAGAGATAGGAGACAGGAGATAAGACACAGGAGATAGACGATAGGAGACAGATGGCAGGAGACAAGATATAGGAGACAGGAGACAGTGACAGGAGATATGAGGCAGGAGACAGGAGATAGGATAATGGAGACATGAGAAAGGATATAGGATACAGGACACAGGACACAGGAGGCAGGTGACAGGAGACAGGATAAGAGAGAGGAGACAGAAGACATGAAATAGGAGATTAGAGACAAAAGACAGGAGATAGGAAAAGGAGACAGGATATATGAGACAGGAGACAAGAGAATGATATAGGAGATAGGAGATGAGAAATAGGAGACTAGGGACAGGAGAAGGTAGACAAGAGATCAGAGACATGAGAAAGGCGATAGGAGACAGGAGATATGATACAGGCGATAGGAGTCAGGAGATAAGAGACAAGAGACAGGAGACAGGAGATAGAAGACAATTGATAGGAGATAGGAGACAGGAAATAGGAGACATGAGACAGGCGATAAGAGACAGGAGATATGAGACAGGAGACAGGAGATAGAAGACATGCGATAGGAGATAGGAGATAGTAGAAAATCGATAGGAGAAAGGAGACAGGATATAATATTTAAAAGACAGGATACTGGAGACAGTAGATAGGAAATATGAGAACGATACAGGAATTAGGAAACAGAAGAAAGGAATTAGGAAATAGGAGACATGACATATGAAACAGACGATGGAAGTCAGGAGATAGGAGATAGGATTCAGGAGACATGAGACATGAGACATGAGGCATGAGATAGGAGACAGGAGATAGGAGATAAGAGACATGAGATATGAGACAGGAGACAAGAGATAGGAGACATGAAACAGGAGATAAAAGACAGGAGATACGAGATACATGACATGAGACAGGCGATAGGAGACAGGAGATATGAGACATGCGATAGGAGTCAGGAGATAAGAGACAGGAAACAGGAGATAGGAGACAATCGATAGGATATAGGAGACAGGAAGTAGGTTATAAGAGACAGGAGACTGGAGACAGGAGATAGGAGATAGGAGAAGGACACAAGAAATAGGAGTTAGGAAATGGATAACAAGAGACAGGAGATAGGACACATGAGATATGAGACAGGCGATAGGAGTCAGATGATAGGAGAGAGAAGATAGGATTCAGGATATAGAAGACATGAGCCATGAGATAGGAGATAGGAGACAGGAGATAGGAGACAGGAGACAAGAGATAGGAGACACGAAACAAGAGACAGGAGATAAGAGATAGGAGACATGAGAAAGGCGATAGGAGACAGGAGATATGAGACAGGCGATAGCAGTCAGGAGATAAGAGACAAGAGACAGGAGACAGGAGATAGAAGACATGCGATAGGAAATAGGAGACAGGAGATAGGAGACATGGGACAGGCAATAGGAGACAGGAGATATGAGACAGGAGACAGGAGATAGAAGACATGCGATAGGAGACTAGAGACAGGAGAAAGTAGACAAGAGAAAGGAGACAGGCGATACGAGAAAGGAGATAGTAGAAAATCGATAGGAGAAAGGAGACAGGAGATAAGATATAAAAGACAGGATACTGGAGACAGGAGATAAGAGATATGAGAAAAATACAGGAAATAGGAAACAGGAGATAGGAATTAGGAAATAGGAGACATGATATATGAAACAGACGATATGAGTCAGGAGATAGGAGATAGGATTCAGGAGATAGGAGACATGAGATAATAGACAGGAGACAAGAGATATGAGACATGAAACAGGAGATAGGAGACAGGAGATAGGAGATACGAGACATGAGACAGGCGATAGGAGACAGGAGATATTAGACAGGCGAAAGGAGTCAGGAGATAAGAGACAGGAGACAGGAGATAGAAGACATGCGATAGGAGATAGGAGACAGGAGATATGAAACATGAGACAGAAGATAGGAGACAGGAGATTTGAGACAGGCGATAGGAGTCAGGAGATAAGAGACAGGATACAGGAGACAGAAGACATGTGATAGGAGATAGGAGACATGAGATAGGCGACAAGAGACAAGCGATAGGAGACAGGATACAGGAGACAGGAAGCAGGAGACAGGAGACATGAGACAGGAGATAGGAGAAAAGAGACAAGTGATAGGAGGTAGGACACAGGAGACAGGAGGCAGGAGACAGGAGACATAAGACATGAGATAGGAGATTGAAGATAGGAAATTGGAGACTAAAGACAGGAGAAAGGAAACAAGAGATAGGAGACAGGTGATAGGAGACTTGAGTCATGAGATTGGAAACAGGAGATAGGATATAAGAGACAGAAGACTGGAGACATGAGATAGAAGATAAAAGAAGGATATAAGGGATAGGAAACAGGAGATAGGAGACAGGATAAAGGATATTGAAGATAGGAGACAGAGGCAGGATACAAGAGATAAGAGACATGAAAGAGGAGACAGGATATAGGAGATAGGAGACAGGCGATAGGAGACAGGAGATATGAGACAGGCGATAGGATTCAGGAGATAGGAGATATGACATAGGAGACATGAAACAGGAGATAGGAGACAAGCGATAGACTATAGGAGACAGGTTACAGGAGATAGGAAACAGGAGATAGGAGATAGGAGACTGGAGACAGGCTATAGGAGACAGGAGACAAGCGATAGGAGAATAGAGTCAGGAGATAGGATACAGGAGATATGAGACAGTCGATAGGAGTCAGGAGATAGGAGATAGTAAATAGGAGACATGAGATAGGAGACATGAGATAGGAGACAGGAGATAGGTGACAGGCGATAGGAATTAGGAGACACGAGATATGATACAGGGAACAGGAGAAAATATATAGGAGACCGGAGATAGTAGACATGGGAAAGGAGACACGAGACAGGAGATAAGAGAAAGGAGACAAGAGACTGAATATATGATACAGGAGACAGGAGACAAGATATAGGAGACAGGAGACAGGAGAAAGGAGACACAAGATAGGAGATAGGAGAATTGAGAATGGAGACTGGAGACTGGAGACAGGAGATAGGATATAGGAGACAGGAGATAGGAGACAGGAAACAGGAGACAGGCGATAGAAGACAGGATATAGGAAATAGGAGATAGGAGACAGGAGTTAGGAGATAGGAAACAGGAGATATGAGACAAGAGACAGGAGACAGCCGATAGGAGACTGATGACAGGAGATAGGAGATAAGAGAAGGAGATTGGAAACAGGAGATATGAAATATGGGATAGAAGATAGGAGACAGGAGATAGTGGACATGCGACAGGAGACATGATATAGGAGACATGAGATAGGACATAGGAGGCAGGCGTTCGAAAACAGGAGATAGGAGACAGGAGATAAGCAATATGAAATAGGAGATACGATATAGGAAAGAGGAGACAAGATATAAAAGATATGAGACAGGAGATATGAGACAGGCGATAGGAGTCAGGAGATAGGAGATAAGAGACAGGAGACATGAGACAATCGATAAAAGATAGGAGATATGTAAAAGGAGATAGGATATATGAGATAGGAAACATGAGACAGGAGATATGAGATAGTTGATAGGAGATAGGAAAAAAGAGACATGATATAGAAAATAGGAGATAGAAAATAAGAGATATGAGACAGGAAATATGAAATCGGAAATAGGAGATAATGATTTGAAATTAATCAAGCGATTTCCTAAAAACTATTTCAATTTTCTAAAGCTTTGGAACTTTACACACACGTTGGTATTATAAAGGGACCCTGCAGAAACTGACACATAACGTCGATGGTCACTTGCCACCATATGTAATATTTATTGTGTATATCTAAGTCTGTTTGTAATGTGGTTTGTTTTTGTTTGTATATTTATGATATGAGTCATGATGATGTGTGCTTCATCAATAATCATAGTATACCCCCGCATTTGGGATTATTTGTAAATGGAATATCACCGATTCAAAACTAAACAAACAGTGAAAGGACCAAGATCTGATACAGACCCGTAAGAAGTCAAATCCCGCCATAACTGGTCTCCGTCCATAATTGCATTGTCGGTGTATGTTGACTTAAGCACTTTTTATGTAACAAGGAGAGACTTATAAGAACATTCCTCCAAAATATAGATAAGATTTATGAAACCAACAGGAAACATTTTACACACTGGACAGAGCTCAAAAACACAGACACACAGACACACTCACACGCAAACAATCGGTTACCGTCTTGGAACGGCCAATTGCCAAACGGTGTCTAAGAATTCAAAACCTGGTATAAGAGGCACAAAACCCCAATTAAACCACCATTAAAAATTGTCATCCATGTATATTGTCTTTGTCAACCACGCTGTATATAGGCTCGAGCTTCCGCAGAACAAATACTTTTTTTTCAGTCAGAAAGCTTCCCTCTGCTGTGAAATATGCCCTTGTTTTATTCCGGGTGGACTCTCATAGCTGCAAATAATTCCCTGGAAGGTATTGCTCTTCAAAAGACAAGCTTAAAGAATCGTCTTATTTGTAACATGGAAGGCTAACAAATTCTTTCTCTGACAAGATGTTTTATGACTATATGACAACGGACGGAACTGGATTGCAATAAGAGGTCATTATTTTTTGGGGGGTGGGGGGCACCTTTTCACAGGAGGATTCACATTTTACGCTTGGGTGTCCTTATTTTTATAGTAATTTGTGACCGGGGTGGGGGGGGGGGGGACTTTTCTGTAAGTGTAATGATGACCGGGAAGTCGATTTCTAAAGGAGGAGAGTGGGGTCAAAAATCTACGTGAGACCGGCGTGCTGATACAATGCGGCTACCAAAAGGTATGCATTGCGTTATATTTTCACTGGTTTATAGTTAAAACGGAACATGCGTAAGTCGTCTTTGATCGATTGAAGAACACTTCACATGACAGCACCATTGAAACACACAGGAGAATAGCGTTTTAGTTGAACTATTGTGATTTTAAATATTGTTACAACAGTACTATTCGTCTAAATGATAAAACAAGATAAAAGCCATTTAAATGAATGTATCGTTTTATCTATACCTGTAAGTGTATAGCCAATCATCTACTCCAGATGTTACCACGTGACCGTACATTATATGTGGATCAAATAACTTTTATATTGTACAGTTCAAACTTAAACAAAAAAGGAAATAAATTTAGTAAAAATTTCAACGATAAAAACAAACAACCGGCAAAATGTTCCGCATGACGATGACGTTAAAAAAATCCGAATCTCTCCGCTATTTGTCTGCCGCTTTGAACATACGGTTTATTTTTTTTAAAGGATCTTGATTCTTTACTTTTTTAATAAATGTCATTCAGATTGAGGTATAGAATAAAACGATCATTTTACAGTGTTTTGTACAATATGGGTATATACTGTACTCGTACGCATTGTGGTGGAAACACCAGAATACATACTCGTATACTATATTCCCATAATGTACAAAACACTGTTAACTAACCCTTTATTATTAGGAGAACACATGACAATCCACCAACTATTTTATTATTATACTTACAGAGCTTAACAGTGCAATGGCGCATCCATAAACAATAAAAACACTGACTTCACTGCATTTGTTTGTAGTTCCTTTACTTCTGAAAATACATCACACTATTTAAACTACAGTGGCAATGGTATTTGTTTAGAATATATTATAACAAGTTGTTACCAAATCTCATCATACTTCCTGCTATTACAAGGCCAAATTAATATAATGTAGTGTTTACTTAGAGACCGTATGCTTGTCTAAGGGAAATGGCAACTCTGGATAAATACCGATCGCTGACTGGATATTAGATTATCGACTTGTTTGAATGAAGGTCCGAGTCAGGTCAGTTACGGTTGGTATTCTTTTTATATGGCTACATACAATAGGACGCATTTAGATAATCCCATATAAGCATCTAGTTTCTGAAATCATCAATCATCCATCATCTATCAATCAAACAGATTTACAAGAACCATCAATTTGTTTTTAAATACTCATCTTTCCTGCTTGCCAAAATAACTTTTATTAAGAACGAAGCTAAATAAAACTTAAACATACATAAATTTATTTCACACATCCAGAAAAGACATTTTGAAATACACAGAGGGGTCTCCCGTTGTCGAATGATCTAAGACGCCGTCTCAAGATCACTTACCGCTAAGGTCGTTGGTCCGGGTTCCGCTCGCTCTAAAAAACTTTATGTGAGAAATTGTGTCAGTTATTGTGAAAGGACGGTGGTTCCACTCAAAATCATTCTGAGATCTTCCGCAAATGAAACTGGCTATGTTATATGTAACCCGAAATGATTTGAAATCAACAGAAATAAAATTTTACTGTCA
Source organism: Panopea generosa (assembly GCA_029582155.1). NCBI lineage: Eukaryota > Metazoa > Mollusca > Bivalvia > Adapedonta > Hiatellidae > Panopea > Panopea generosa. Next base: position 17,153,080 of record CM055900.1, on the reverse strand, counting down.
GATATTTTATGTTTTGCAAATAGAAATTGTGTCTTCTGATTTTGTTTCAATGTTTACATAGAACATGGAATGAAACAATGTAACTACATTTAAATAAACAAAGACCTAAACAGTTTTATTTGTAAATTATTAATCTCAAAGAGAGTTGAAACTTCAATACTCCATTTGTACAGAAATACTATAAGTTAATTAGTTTTGATTTATAATTGAAACAGGAAATTGACCCTCATTAATCTGTAATAAAAAAAAATAGTGGATTTCAACGCATGCCTAAAATCGAATGTTGATGTCTGAATTAAAAATAAATATAATTACACTTACGTTTGAGTTGGCGTTGAATTTGTATCAATATATCCTGGGGTGATGTTTGTGGTAGTCATCTTGTTACCCGTACCTGTATCTAAATGATTATTTAACCGCGTACTCCTGTTATCTCAAGTCGTTGTTCGATACTGGGCTTGATAACACTATACATTTGTACAAGAGCGTATCTTTTTTTTTGAATATTTGCACTGGGCTGTAAAATTAAGGGATTTGATATTTAGAAAACTATTAAATTTCGAAACAAAGCTAATGTACTTACAATACAGTCATAATTAAAAACTATCACATGTGATATTCATAAATAATGAATAAAATATGAATTAACCCTTTATTCCATAGATACGCGTTTTACCGCACTAATCACAGACAGCCTTTGAAAACAGTGCAGGAAGAGTTCAGATTGCTCGTTACTGTTTTCCACTCTGTCAGTTAATATAAACATTATTCACCCAATAATTCAAATGCCTTCTATATTACAGGTTTCCAAAGGCGTCTATTTTAGGTGTCCAAAGGCGTCTATCTGAAGTAAAGGGTTAAAGGGACGCCTACAATGTTGAAATCAAATTTTACTATTGTAAATCAAGGGATTATATATCTATATAAGTCCTTGTGTCCACTCGTTACGAGCAATCTGAACTCTTCCTGCACTGTTTTCCACTCTGTCAGTTAATATAAACATAATTCACCCAATAATTCAAAAACCTTCTATATTAGAGGTGCCCAAATGCGTCTATATTAGAGTTGTCTAAAAGCGTCAATTTTAGAGGTATCCATAGGCGTCTATATTTTACTATTGTAAATCAAGGGATTATATATCTGTATAAGTCCTTGTGTCCACTCGTTACGAGCAATCTGAACTCTTTCTGCACTGTTTTCCACTCTGTCAGTTAATATAAACATAATTCACCCAATAATTCAAAAACCTTCTATATTAGAGGTGCCCTAATGCGTCTATATTAGAGTTGTCTAAAAGCGTCAATTTTAGAGGTATCCAAAGGCGTCTATATTAGAGAAAGGCGTCTATATTAGGTGTCCAAAGGTGTCTATATGAAGTAAATGGTTAAAAAAACACGAGTAGATGGATACATTGAATGTAAATTTTGCAACTTTTATTAAACGTAAACCGTTTTTGATAAGCATAAGCAAATGATATATACATATATATATATATATATAGAGAGAGAGAGAGAGAGAGAGAGAGAGAGAGAGAGAGAGAGAGAGAGAGAGAGAATACGTACATTATGACTATGTTTTTATTATAGGTCTCACACAACAATTAAGTGTGCATTGGTCTATTTATATAGAAATACATACACTTCTGGATGATTGCTGACCATAGCTAGTCACCGGTTACTGTAAATATGCTTGGAACAATATTGCTTATTTTCGTAAATGCGACAGTTTAAAGAGTTGACTTCATTTCCAGCAATTCTGTCCATGTGCTGCGTATCGCATCGGACTTGGTATATGTTATATTTTTAATCAACGGTACCTCATGTCACCCAGAACTCAAGAATGTTTGTCATCGTTCCCATGTTTTCATCAATATAAAGAAAGCATTGTGAGCATTTTCATAAAATATAAAATACCAACTTATGTACACAGTTCTAGTAAATGCGACACAAGAACCGTCCGCCGTGCAAGGGAGGTAATCGGTAAATGAAACCTATACCTTTACTGTCTTCATTTTCAACATGCATTAAAGGATTACACAATCATAAAGTATGCGTCCCAAGATACACATGTGTGTACTATAATTTATCTTATCGCTAAAACGCCGGTCACCTGTAGATTTTCTAAATGCATTTGTTCGTACTTGAGTTTATCTAGCAACCTTATCTGCTCGCAACGACACTTTTAAATGTGAAACAGACTTGTTTAAAATAAATTGCTTGTGTATTACATGTAGAGTCAACATTCATACAGTTTTGTATTATCCCAAACTAGAAAGGCGTGGTGTAATACATTCAACCAGTAAAGAAGTACTTTAACAAGGAGCTAATTAAGTGAAATTACGGTTATATACCACCACAGTAGCATGTTCTTTGGTTTGCATTTTCATTTAATGTGTAATGAGATCAATTTGACCTTGCGCGGACTGTCAATCAAACAAGTAGACAATCCAATCAGCGATCTGTATAAGTTGCTACGTTCTCATTTTCCTTAGACAAGCAAACAGTGACTAAATAAACTTTACATTGTATTTACTTGGACAAGCAAAGTCACGTGGTCTGTTGGCGAAACGATCGTTGTTCTTGCGTGAGGTCAATTGATAAATTGGATGTATTAATTTGTTTAGTTTGCAAATATGAGATTGAGATATTCAGTGAGGAAGCAGTTTTCGTTTTTTATCCTTCTATATCTTTCAAGAATTTATGTGTTGCAAAGAAATGATACCAATACGGTTTTAACCATTTCAACAGGCTCTATTATGTAGAACTAATAACTGAATACTTTGTTTTGTTATTTTTGAAGAGCAAATGTTAACATATATGTTTGTTATAATGTGATAGTTAAAGCAACTTGTTTATGCTGTTTAAATGATCAACATATATAACAAACCAGTGCTTTCCACCAGATTTTATACAAGTTCTGTGAATAAAAGTATGTATACTAAACGGAACAGCTAACCCGCCATTTTGGTATTTCCAATAGCTTAGTCAAACCATGGAGTAGCGCTATTAAAAGTTGTATGTGCCAATAACAGACACTTGTGTATTTTATATAATAAAATTAAATGTTCATTAGTATTTAAGTTCAACTTTTAAGGAAATTGCTTTGATTTTTTTTGGCGAAAATACATAAATTTGTCAAGTACGTAAAAGGTCAGGTGGCGGGTTAGCTGTTCCGTTCAGTATTTTTATACAAAACTCTCACTAAACTTTCACTATAGTTTTTAACCGGGCTTCATACCAAAGGCATAGCACCGCTTACGTCGTAGTGTTCAAGCTTTCCCCTTATCACCGTCAAAATGATCATACGCGACATGGACTACTTTTTATTCATCGAATTTCATTTTTATGTATTTTAAGCAGAAACATATTAAACAATGAAAATGTATTTTGGGCACTTTAAGTAATATTTAAACAATGTTGTATAAAATAAACTCTTTAATAAGATCAGGCTTAAGTCCATTGATCAATACTTTCATATACTTTAATTATTACATGTTATGAATAAGTCAGGTACCTTTAGATATATATGTACTAAATAGATATAATAACTCATCAACTACATTTATTTTAATCGAGTACAGTTGACATAATGCAGTAGATAGTTAGGATCTTTAGATAAATATAGTGCTAATCAAGTACATTTATTGTAATCGGGTAAATTTGACATAATGCAGCACATAGTTAGGTACCTTAAGATAAATATAATGCTAATCAAGTACATTTATTGTATTCGAGTACATTTGACAGTTGTTTTTCATAATGCAACACAGAGTTATACAGCATCTGGTACTAGTTAGTTTGTTTAATCGCCTTGATTCAATATTATTTTAGTTAACTTATATAACGGCGATCAGCGTACAGTCAAACCTGTGTAAGCGGCCACCTCTATTATGCAGCCACTTGTCTTAAGCAGCCACAGTTGCTATTTCCCGTTTCTATGCTTTAAGAGGAAATTAACCTTCATTAAGCAACATCCTGTCTTAAAAGGCCAGTTTTGCTCCTTCCCTCGACTGGCAGCTTAATACAGGTTTGACTGTATATAATCGTCATTCTGGGGCTCCACAAGACAGTTGCATTTAACTATCACTAGACGCATATTAATTCTACATGTCACTACTTCCACACATACCCAGAGGTGGGAGGTGTATGACGGTAGAACCAACTCAATGAACTGTGATCAGGCGAGGATGTTTCAAAATCAAGACAGCTGCATTGACAATCAGACGTGTTGCAAACCAAGCTAACAGAAACCGGCATATCAATAAATGACACAAGGTGAATGTCATTCATAAATGTCCACACATTTAAATCACTGAAACATTGTATGCAATCTGTGTATTGCAATAACTGTGATAATTGAGAAAAGAATACTTTATACAATAAAGCCTTTATCTTAACATTGACCATTATCAGAAACAAACACGTGTCATAAGCGTATCTGTCACAATATCTGATTTTTAATGGGTTTAACACCATTTCAACACAGTTCAGGTTATGTTAGGCAAATCTAGTTTTATTTGCGAAGGAAGACCTCAAAGTGAATTGGAAATGAGCAGAACATAAAGTTTATGGAGCGAGCTAGTCTCGAACCTATGATCTCAGCGGTGGAAGGTAAGTGATCTATAAACGGCGACTTAGACCACTCGGTCACGAGGAACCACACAATATCTGATAAACGAGTAGATAGAAGAAGCTGGACCACCATTAATTTCACATAGACCGTAATATAAGCACACTAGACTGTCACACTTACAGTTGTACTCCAAACTCATTGAGAATTTCCAAAATTTATATTCAATTCAAGCAGAACACAAAAAACAGTTAAAAACATGGGCATTAACTGCTTCCAATTTCACAATTTTGCTCAAAGTGAAAGTAGGTGTCCCTATTTCACATACAGAGGTCAAATCAGCCAAATTATGCAAAATTCTTACCGTCTAAGAAATAGTCCCATCTGTGTGTTATAGCTACCAGTCCACTCAATTTTGCACCATTCTCTGGGAAAATATATTCCCTTCACAAATTCACATTGCAATAGTACCTGTCAAGTGCATTTTCACACTCACACCATCTTGAATGACCACTGTCAATTTTCTATGGAACTACTTTCGGGTACTACCATTTTGACCCCCTGGTTCCTGGTCTAAGTCCATATATATATGAAACTGTTCCATTAATTCTGACTTTTAAAAACATATGGCTGTGCTCTCCTACCTTAGGGTTAGTGGTAAGAGTAGATTCCATGGCTGTATCTCAAAAACTGTCCTTCACATTCATGTGCCAGTTGAACCTATGATATTGCGTCAAATTCAGGCGAAAATCCAAAGATCTGGCAATCCGCACAACCTGAAAACAGTAATACAACTATTTTAGGCTCGATAACATACCACTACCTGCATATATTTATCCGTATACATTTACTCTGTCTGAAAATTATAAAATTAAGGAATGCCAAATGAAGATATAAAAAAAATGATTTTTTTTAGATGACTGTATAGAAATTGGCGCCATTTTTCAGAGATTTCTAAAGAAAACAAATTCCCAGAAGAAAATATGGATTTGAAAATTGTCAAATTAATATGCACAAAAATTTCCCATATATTACTAATGTAACCATGGTAAAACATCTTGAAAAAAAGATAAGATTTTTTTTTTACAGCCTTTCAACTTTTGCTGGTATTTTGACAAATTGACCAAAATAGCCAAATTCTGGAACAATTCAGAAATTCTAAAAATTTAATAACTTTTTTATTCATCATTCAAATTTGATGAAACTTGCTAGGTACTAAGTGTATATTATTTGTAATCTGAAAGTGAAACTAGTTTCTCTGTCATACAAGTAAGAGAAAATTTATAAAAAAAATTAAATGTCGGCTACCGACCAAAACATTGAAATTCTGACTAAATCTCTACATTTATTTCACATAATTATTTTTTTACTTTAAATAAAATGTTTATTTTACTATTTATTTATTGTTATAATGTTATTAAATCATTTTGAATAAAATAAGTTCAACAGAAAGAAGCAGGCTTCCATTCCAGGCAAGTTGCATATTAAACATCAAAGAAGGCATCCTGCTGTGCTAAACAACACAGGTCTGAAAACAGAAGCCAAAACAGGTAACCAGATTGCCAAAACAGGTAACCAGATGCTCATGTCCACTCCTCCCATGTTTATATTCTGCTATATAAGGCACTGTAGAAACTGGGATATTACTATTCCACCATGAAAGGTGAAAGAAAGAGGAAACATGCTATGTTCAAGAAAAACTGCACACCTTATAATAAGGGCCTCGTCAGATTATCATCAGCATCATCATCCAACAGTAGCGACAACATGGCAGCTGAAAGGTCGATAAGGCGGTCTACTACTTCACTTTCACTCTGCAGTCAGACGTTACCATCTACCAGTCAAGAAGCTGATGTGCTAGTCTTGTGTCACAGGCCTGAAACAGTCAACAAAACACAGGACATCAATCAAGAGGCAGAACATGATGGCAATCGAATCATAGACAATGACAAAATGATGGAGGCATTCAACGACTGTACTCAGAGTCATCAGGAATCTACAACCTGTACAAAACCTCATTTTGCTATCCACAGCAATGAAAAGCAGGGCCTGGCTTGGAAATACACATTCAGATGTGTAAATTGTACCTACAAATCAAAGAAATACAAGTTCTTCAAGGAAATAGTGACCCGCCTGCCTGGTCCAAATGCTGCTGAGATAAATGTATCATTCCAAGCTGGACTTCAAGACACACCAATTGGCGTCACACGGTCTCGTCTTCTTATTGCATCAATGGACATTCCACCACCAACTAAGAATGCAATGCAAAAGACAGCTAATAAGGTGGCACGAGAAACAGTCAAAGTGACAAAGTTAGATATGGAGGAGAAGTTACAACTGCTTCAAACAACTCTGTCTGATCTCGGTCTAAGCGGAGAAATCCACGGTTCGTTTGACGGTCGATACAATTGCTTACAATTGTAAGCTGTACGAAACATGGCCACAACGCATCCCAGGCAATCGGTGTGTTTGCTGAGTCTATGACGGAAAATCATTTCATACTGGATTATGAAATCGAAAACAAACTGTGCTATGTTGGTGCGCATTTACGATCAAAGGGCTATGATGTGAATTGCCCAGGACACGCAGACTGCACAGCGACCTTGCCAAATGTAGCTCCACATTCAGAGTATGAGATGGCAAAATCAATAGCTACCAGACTTGGGCAAAAAGGAGTGAAAGTAAGCATACTAACAACAGACCAGGACGCCCAAGCTCAAAAAGGTTTTCAAGAAATTTATGAAACCATGTTTCCAGGTCACAAAATCCTGCAGCAAGCGGATCCAGCACACATAGGAAGGTCACAAGTGCGAAAATGTATTTCTGCAACATTTAGCAAAGACATGTTTGTTGGCTGCAGCACACGAGAAGCATCTAAAAAAGCTCAGACGATATTTGCACTGGATGTAAAATCAAGATGCAGTTTGATTGTGAAGAAAGTGCTAGAGTTATACTGTGGTGACTTACCTTCCATGATCAAAGCTGTGAAGAAAGCGTTGAAATCCACAATACAGTGCTATGATGGTGACTGCACAACGTGTCAAAGAAACTCTTTCGTATGTGGGGGAGGCCAAAAGTCGTGCTGGTTCGAACGCTCTGCATTCTTGGCTCCACACAAGATCACCACATTGAGAATGGCTGAAAGTGATAAAGAACTGTTAGAAGATATACTCAAAATACGCTTATGTGAGAAAGCAATGGAAAGCACACAGTTTAATTATAACACACAATCAGTGGAGTCATTTAATGCTACGCTATCAAAAAGTGCTCCTACGAATGTGAACTTCTCCCGTAACTATGGTGGAAGATGTACATCAGCAGTTCTCCAGCACAATAATGGGCAAGCTACCGCTTTAATTAAAAAATTGGAGTACATGGGTATTTATCTGTCAAAGAGAACAGGACAGGCAGTTTCAAAAATTGGTGCGGATATGAGAAGTCATCGAAAGTACAGGCAGGAAAGACAAGCAGTACAACAGACGTATAATTTTGCGTCGTGGTGAAATGGAGTCTCGCCATCGGTGGTATAGACGTCTCAAAAACAATAGACAATCTGATTACCTAAAAAAAAGGAGTGACCATAACTACCAGACACCAGAATAAAATGCTAGAACTGTGATAAATAGAGAGAGAAAATAATAAATTCTAATGATAAAATGTATATAGACAGAACAGAACAGAACAGAACAGAACAGAACAGAACAGAACAGAACAGAACAGAACAGAACAGAACAGAACAGAACAGAATAGAATAATATAGAATATGTTTATATATATATGTGAGTGAGTGAGTGAGTGAGTGAGTGTGTGTTTGTGTGTGTGTGTGTGTGTGTGTGTGTGTGTGTGTGTGTGTGTGTGTGTGTGTGTGTGTGTGTGTGTGTGTGTGACCATTGTATTATATTGTTTTGATAATTATATTGTGCATTGCATACAAGAAAACATGAACAAATTAAAAATTAAACTTTACCTACCTGTGTTCTTCTCATTAAACCTTCCAGAAACAGTAGCTAATTAGACTTCACCTGAATTAAACTAAATCACACTAAGCATGTTCCACTATGTGGACACTAACCTACACTACACAGCTATACCATGCTAATTGATATGTAAAAATAATAGCAACAAACCATTAAAACTTGAGCTCCACAAGACAGGCCTTGAACTGCCCATGTCCACGGCACGATCCAGCAGACACACACGACTCCCTCTCATTGTTTGTTCCTAGTGGCTCATGGGAAAGGTGGTCCTGATTTATGCACAATTTATTGTGACATAAATGGCTGACACACCAACCCTTTGGTCCCAGTTCCATGCTGTTGATCTTCAAGCACATGGCAAGCCTGTGTACTAAATATGGACTGCTACGCCTGCACCAATCTGGCCCGAGCCATCGACACTGTCCATATCCATTGTGGGTTTGACCACTAGTCCAAATTACACACACACCATTCTCACCTAAAACACTGCGCTTCTCCAGGTTCGTTGTTATGTACTGTTTATAAGCTGCATCCATGTTGCTGAGGCTGACAAATAGTCTCTAACCAAAAAATAGCCTCAAAACTGCATTCATGGCCCGAGAAAACACATAAACTTACCTCTTATTTGCAACTGCATCATTTAATAATCGTTATTAACTGCCAATAAACACATGTATATGTGACTTATTTAAAAATAATAATTATATCAACCTACCTGCAGGAAATATTACCAAAAATTCCAACGCACCGTTCACAACAGCCATCTCCATACAGGAAACTGTTCCATTAATTCTGACTTTTAAAAACATATGGCTGTGCTCTCCTACCTTAGGGTTAGTGGTAAGAGTAGATTCCATGGCTGTATCTCAAAAACTGTCCTTCACATTCATGTGCCAGTTGAACATATGATATTGCGTCAAATTCAGGCGAAAATCCAAAGAGCTGGCAATCCGCACAACCTGAAAACAGTAATACAACTATTTTAGGCTCGATAACATACCACTACCTGCATATATTTATCCGTATACATTTACTCTGTCTGAAAATTATAAAATTAAGGAATGCCAAATGAAGATATAAAAAAAATAATTTTTTTTAGATGACTGTATAGAAATTGGCGCCATTTTTCAGAGATTTCTAAAGAAAACAAATTCCCAGAAGAAAATCTGGATTTGAAAATTGTCAAATTAATATGCACAAAAATTTCCCATATATTACTAATGTAACCATGATAAAACATCTTGAAAAAAAGATAAGACTTTTTTTTTACAGCCTTTCAACTTTTGCTGGTATTTTGACAAATTGACCAAAATAGCCAAATTCTGGAACAATTCAGAAATTCTAAAAATTTAATAACTTTTTTATTCATGATTCAAATTTGATGAAACTTGCTAGGTACTAAGTGTATATTATTTGTAATCTGAAAGTGAAACTAGTTTCTCTGTCATACAAGTAAGAGAAAATTTATAAAAAAAAATAGATGTCGGCTACCGACCTTAACATTGAAATTTTCACATAGACCGTAATATAAGCACACTAGACTGTCACACTTACAGTTGTACTCCAAACTCATTGAGAATTTCCAGAATTCATATTCAATTCAAGCAGAACACAAAAAACAGTTGAAAACATGGGCATTAACTGCTTCCAATTTCACAATTTTGCTCAAAGCGAAAGTAGGTGTCCCTATTTCATATACAGAGGTCAAATCAGCCAAATTATGCAAAATTCTTACCGTCTAAGAAATAGTCCCATCTGTGTGTTATAGCTACCAGTCCACTCAATTTTGCACCATTCTCTGGAAAAATATATTCCCATCACAAATTCACATTGCAATAGTACCTGTCAAGTGCATTTCCACACTCACACCATCTTGAATGACCACTGTCAATTTTCTATGGAACTACTTACGGGTACTACCATTTTGACCCCCTGGTTCCTGGTCTAAGTCCAGATAACAAATAATGAAATTTTCCTGATACCATGGTGGAGCTCATTTACCTCGTGTCTTACTTGCCAATTACCTCCCTTACATGACGGTAGTAAGATTATTGCGCTCGAGAAATTAGAGCTGTGCAATTTGGTTTGTCAAAGCTAAAATAATGATCATATTTTGTTCTATAGATGAGAAGAGTGGAACATTGACATGAGTTGAGCAAGGTTTGCCGGACACTGGAGACTGTTGGATGAAAGTAGGATGAAAGTATACCATTTTGAAGATGAGTAGTGATATAGCAAAAAATGAACAGAAATTGTGAATAAGCAATTTGTAAATCACATGTTTTTTCTACTTTTGATGAAAAACATAAATGACTTTCTATGGAATCATGACACTTTAGAACCATTGGTTATTGATTCAGTGACCCAGAAGTGCATTTCTCTCTAAATAGAGCAGTGTAAAATTAATTGGTATGCGAGACGTTTAGTGTCGCTTGAAAATAAAACACTGCTTATAGACCGGTGTTAAGAGGCACGGGAGGTATAGTGTATATTTCACTACTGGTAACAATCATATTTCAATAAATCAGAGTATGTTTTTTTTTCTGTTTTCTTTTGTTTGTTTTGGTTACATTCTGTGTTTGCTAGCTAGCTTCTAATTAGTCATATCTAACTTATAAACCGATCATTTCATACACACATTAAAATGATGCATTCTTCTTAAGACATGATCTGTAATTAGTAGACAGTAATCCATTGTTCGAGGTATAAAAAACGAAATCCCATTCGGTATGATATCATACAAACTATAACAACCAAACTCAGAGCAACGAATACATTTTATTATCTTGTCAACAAACATCAATTGTCAAACATCCAGACTGGTACCATTTCCCCCGGCATTATTTGGCTTCGTTGAACCTTCATTTCTTTATACGTGTCATTCTAGTGACTTGACACTGCGTGTGTAGCATAATATATAGTTGTAATTATGGTATTTTTCTATTAGTTTTAACTTTTTTTTTTTTTTTCGATTGTGAAGCAGGTTATTACATCTTAGGCAAGTCACATTCGAAATCTTCCTGGTTAGAACCAGTACTAAGCATATGCGGAAAAAGTGTCTTGCTCAATGACATCACACATAGCCGATTTACATTGTTTTATTAACAAAGTATCTAACGCTGTAAGCTTAAGATAATGTAATATACTGTTTCTGTTATTGCTATTATTGTTGTTGGTTCGTTTGCATTTAGTACAATCCAACACTGTATCTAACGTTGTAAGGATCGGGGATCTATGCTGTTTCTGTTATTGCTGTTGGTTTGTTGACATTTAGTACAAACCCAACACTGTATCTAACGTTGTAAGGATCGGGAATCCATGCTGTTTCTGTTATTGCTGTTGGTTTGTTGACATTTAGTACAAACCCAACACTGTATCTAACGTTGTAAGGATCGGGGATGTATGCTGTTTCTGTTATTGCTGTTGGTTTGTTGACATTTAGGAGAAACCCAACACGGTATCTAACGTTGTAAGGATCGGGGATCTATGCTGTTTCTGTTATTGCTGTTGGTTTGTTTGCATTTAGTACAAACCCAACACTGTATCTAACGTTGTAAGGATCGGGGATCTATGCTGTTTCTGTTATTGCTGTTGGTTTCTTGCCATTTAGTACAAACCCAGCACTGTATCTGACGTTTTAAGGATCGGGGAGCTATGCTGTTTTGTTATTGCTGTTGGTTTGTTGGCATTTAGTACAAACCCTACACTGTATCTAACGCTGTAAAAATCGGGGATGTATGTTTATTCTGTTATTGCTGTTGGTTTGTTGGCATTTAGTACATACCCAACACTGTATCTAACGTTGTAACGATCGGGGATCAATACTGTTTCTGTTATTGCTGTTGGTTTGTTGGCATTTAGGAGAAACCCAACACGGTATCTTACGTTGTAAGGATCGGGGATCTATGCTGTTTCTGTTATTGCTGTTGGTTTGTTGACATAAAGTACAAACCTAACACAGTATCTAACGTTGTAAGGATCGGGGATCTATGCTGTTTCTGTTATTGTTGTTGTTTTGTTGATATAAAGTACAAACCAAACACTGTATCTAACGCTGTAAGGATCGGGGAGCTATGCTGTTTCTGTTATTGCTGTTGGTTTGTTGGCATTTAGTACAAACCCAACACGGTATCTAACGCTGTAAGGATCGGGGATCTATGCTGTTTTTCTTGTTTCTGTTATTGCTGATGGTTTGTTAGCATTTGTTTCAAGTCCTCCAATAACAAAAAAAGGATTTGGTCCTAGATTTTTGCACCGATTTTGCAAAATGCGCATCTCATTGCCGATGTTCTACTGACACCTACTACGTCAGAGTACGTAAATTATGGACATACATTTACAAGTGAAAGTTACTTCCCTTTAATCACAATCAGTTTTGTTTGCAGTCGTTTGGTTTTCAAGTCGCATCGGAATGTGTAATTACGTCACCAACAGTGCTTGATAGTAATGAATATATCCACGTGACTGCGTGATATGTGTATATATGTGCATATCAACGAAGTGCGTACTTCTACAGCATAACAGTTTTAATAAGTCAAATGACGTAATAACTTTCTTACATTTTATTTTCAATGCATTTATATCATTATAAAAAAAACAACAACAAAACCGGACAAAACAATGAATTTCAGGGCGTTTTATTTTTACTAAACATTTAAAAGTAATAGCTATTTCATAACTAAGTTTAGTTGTAAATTTGAGATTCTACAATATTTTATTGCATAGGTACAGTATGTCAGTTGTAACCTTAAGATTCAGTGTCGCACATTAACACAGGACATACTATTTAAAACAATTTTCAGTTATTCCATGATACATTATACAATATGTAAATTGTATTTAAAGTCGGTGTAAAATATAGACGACATTAGCGCTATATGGTCAGTGACCGGCATTAACATTCACATCATATCACACAATACAATTATTGCAGTTTGGCATTAAACGTCTTGCACCATGTGTCTGGGCTCAAATTCTTTCCTTGTTTAAGATATGCAATTATAAAGAAAAAAAAGTATACATTAACCATTTTTTTTAAAAAAAATCAATGGTTTTCAATGATACCTATCAATTTCCAGATTAACAAAATGTCAACTATTCGCCCACGATGCGGTTCGAACCAACAAATATGAAATGACACAAAATTGCCCAGAAATCTGGTATCAGCATCCAATATTCAGTGGTGATTTCTAAAATACTGCACATTTAACACATGGTAGGAAAAACTAAATCACTATAATACAAAGCCCTGAAAAAAGAAGAAAAAGAGATCTTAAGTTTTATTTCTACCTCCTTCATATGTAGGTCCCGAGTACTCAAGAGAGATAATAGTGGTGTGAGTCCTTAACATGGTATATCAAAATGTAAGAAACTGGTATGATATCACAAGGTTAAATACATATAGTTATTCTGAAATTCAAGTCTAGTTATATGCATTAATGTATATTGCACCAAAACGAACATGCTATACTACATCTCTTTAGTACTGAAGGGCCTTCCCATTGTGTTTCATAACATATTATGAAGTCAAACATATTCTGTACTGACAATGCTGCGTGCACGTATGTTTAAGCTTCATATGACAATACGCTCTTGTACCATTATACATGTAACATGACTGATCACACGTGGGTTAACACACGCAGTCTTTGCACTATTTGAAGTTAAGCGTGTTATTGTTCACCGTTGCATGTATATCAAACATGTTACAGATAAATTGTTATAACATGTTACAAATAGATTGTTAAACATGTAACAGATAGATTGTAAAACATGTTACAAATAGATTGTTATAACATGTTACAGATAGATTATTATAACATGTTACAGATAGATTTTATAACATGTTACAGATATATTGTTATCCAATATATTGATTATTTTAACGACATTATATGAGAGACTTTTAAATGTTTAATCAATTCATCTGTGACAGTATCCCATCAACGGAGGCCAGGTCGCCGACCTATGTTGCTGTCGAAAAGTATATGTCTTACATTACTATATAACACGATAAACAGAAAGGACTAGAGAAATAGAAGAGCATGTATGTGATGAACTGAAATCGTTTCGGGCAATTAGGTGTATTGTTAGTGTATCAGCTCGAAGTGTAAAATAAGTAATTTAAACAACTCTACAAAATTATTATGATATAATAAGAAATATAAATGTTTGTCAATTCATTAATATAGAAACCAAATGTAACTTATTTTGAAAACGGTTTGAAAAGAAAAGAGTTTTATGATAATAAACTTCATCTAAATGCAATTAAATAAAATTTATTATCCAAATAGATCCATTTTTATATAAAAAAAGAAACCTATATACAAAATAAAGCCATAGAAGATCATTTAATTTATTATATTAAAACAAAAAGAATAGAAAAAATAAGCAGATCACATAGTTTTGTAGTGTTACAAACATAAACGTTGCCAATTTTTTATAGTGAAACATTCAAAATGCAAAACAGATTCACAGTTAATTTAGTAAAACATACAAATCCTTGCTTTATGTGCTAAAACACACATTCAATGATCGGTAAAGCTATGTTAACTACTTCATCTATATTTAATACAAAGATAATAAAAGCAACATGAAATAATGTTTCAGTTATGTGGTCACATAGCTGTGTACTTCAAAGTCACACTTTACAAACAAATGTAAATACAAGGTTATGAAAAAAAGGTCAAACTTTGTTATAACGTTTAACCTAATAAATCTATTGATTGATTGAATATTAAGCGTCATTTTTATATCATCGGAGCTAACAGATGATCAGTTAACCTAACCACAGTTTCCAGGGACCCTGAAAGGTTAACCAGTACTCAAGCACACCACATCTTCGCGATTAACTGACAACTTTCCCACTTGAATCAATGAGAGACGATGATAATGAGACAAAATGTTGTATATCAATCATCTCGGAGACTGTTGCCGGGCGGAGATTCGAACACTCGACCCCTGGATTGATAGTCAGACGTGCTACCGACTGCGCTTATCGGACCAGACTAATAAATCCAAAACATGCACTTACCTTTCTTATGAAAATACTTATCCATCAATCTTTAATCACAACAATGCTTATATAACATTATAATAATAATCTCATAATTATAAATCAAAATCCCCATGAATATCGGATAATCGATCAAACTCGTCTTCGATTTTCACCTTCACCAATCCTGGGTTTCTTAAAAGTGTATAAGCTTTTAACCACCTCATTTTTGCTTTTTTTCGAGTACCAAAAGTCCTTGAACTGGATGGTATTGATCTTTGGAAAGTCTGATTCTCTAGAGAGCTAATTGAATCGTGACTGCCGTAGTTATGTAAATGGACGTGGTGGTGGTCAACACTATCAATTAAAATATCACAGAATGCCAGCATCACAGGGTGCCGGTGACATACCTCGATATGTAAAA
Source organism: Panopea generosa (assembly GCA_029582155.1). Lineage (NCBI taxonomy): Eukaryota > Metazoa > Mollusca > Bivalvia > Adapedonta > Hiatellidae > Panopea > Panopea generosa. Next base: position 17,137,116 of record CM055900.1, on the reverse strand, counting down.
AACTAGTATAATACATATAACCTGAAATGAAATGGAAATACATTTAAATATGTCACTGATGATCGTAGTATGCTGAAATGAATGCTAAATTATATCCTTTTGTTTTTTTTTCTTCTTTTTAAATGTAGAGAACATTGATTTAAATTATATATAAAGTAAACAAACAATTTAAAAGAACCAATGTTTTAATGTAATTATGTACTATGATTTTAATTTGAATTAAAATCCATACCTTAGCACCACTGATTCTAGCAAGACAATACATATGACCTTTCTTTGACAATTTCAAGAAAAGAAATATTATAAGCAACCATTTAGTCGTTTTATTCTGTTATTGTTTTTAATAATCATGCAGTAATGATATATAAGAAAAAAAATGTTTTAAGACCGGAGTAACCTTGTAAAGGCTAGCAGCACTGACAAATGTTGGAAGGAAATTACCAGTGGAGGATTATTCAGAAAATCAAACGTCATGCATTTGGTCGATACCTGGCAGATCTGTCATTGAATGTGTGATATTTATGTCATGTAAATTTGAAAACAATCAGAACTTTATAAGTTTCTCATTCAAAAATCCAAAAACATGTACCAGACATTAATTGCAGCATTGCATGAATCTTATCTTATCTGTATCCCGGGCCATGTTTGATACTTTTCCATGGGACCAAACGTGCCCAGTCTAACCAAGAAGAAAACTTTCAAAAACACCGCTTTTACCAGACATTAGTTGGACTTTGCAAGACTCATGCAACATTTGGTAACCTACCGCGATACCACATCTACCCAGTTTAGCCAAGAAAAAAAACCCACTAAACCACAGCTCCTTAACTATTAGTTGGACAATTGCACGAAGCTTTCAACTTACCAGTATCCCACGTTTGGTAACCTTCCATAAGACCACATTTATCCAATCTGGCCAAGAAGAAAACGCCTAATATAACGCCTTTCAAAATAGTAAGAAGACAGCCGAATATTCCAAGGACAATGTAAAAGAAAAAGAGGAAGTAGGAAACGTTGTGATAGATCTTCCTGAAAAGAAAACAACAGAACAGTTAATGTACATAGCCAAACAGTAAATAAACAGTCATGCAGTTATGAAGCATTTGGGCTTAAATCTAAATATGTTAATAGACAAAATGTAAAACAGTTTTTTTATAAACAAAAACGTCCCTTTCTTATATAATAAAATAATGGTTTAAAGTGGCATCACCAACGTTCAGTTATAAAGTAAGAAACAACTTGTTTATAAAAGGCAAATATTTTTGTGAATTTTCCTGGCCTTTGATACATTTATAACGGCCGATGCCTCTCTTGCATGTGAATAAAGTGTGTTTTAAATCTAACTTTAATGATCAGTAATTATAATATGTAAATTAGCTGTTCTACTCATGGAAATGGTCGCAAAACTTCCAATTCAATCGTATATCCTCGGCCAATTGCTTCGCCCTTCAGTATTAAAACGGTCGCTAGTCATTATGCAAAGGTTTATAATGTATTATAATATTTAAAATAACCAACCTATTATCTAGCGCAAGAACCGCCACAGTAGTTTCGCTGCCCGTATTGTCTAATGCAGTCCTTCTTTGAAGTAAGAATCGAGCGAAGATCATTTGAAGTAATATTAAACCTTGTAATATAAGGACACCGGGTCTGAAAAAATACATAAAATCATATATGCAATTTAATAACTCGATGTATATCGGTAAACAAATAAATAACAGCAGGACGACAGACGACGAGACGATGGATTAGGCTTCCTAAACAATTGTAAAAGTTTAAAATGACTGCATAAACGCATTAGATAAAACATAAATGACTATAAACCAAATTCGCTATTGTGAAGGAACTACGTTATTTTATTTATAGTTAGAATCGTCCACTCCAGGTAACACAACGCTATTGAACATATTGTATTGTATAATTTATTAAACAGATAAATGTGGTGTCGTCCATAATACGGTAGGTTCCATCTAAAAATAGAATTACGAAGTTTCCAAATAGCGTATTGGGTTAATATACATCGTAAAGAATGTATCCATCCAAAATAGAATTACGAAGTTTCCAAATAGCGTATTGGGTTTATAATGTATCCATTTAAAATAGAATTACAAAGTTTTCAAATAGCGTATTGGGTTTATATACATTGTAAAGTATGTATCCATCTAAAAATAGATTTAAGTAGTTTCAAAATAGCGTATCAGGTTTATATACATTGTTAAGTATATATCCATCTAAAAATAGAATTACAAAGTTTTTTCAAATAGCGTATTGAGTTTATATCCATTGTAAAGTATGTATCCATCTAAAAATAGAATTACGTAGTTTCAAAATAGCGTATTGGGTTTATATACATTGTAAAGTATGTATCCACCTAAAAATAGAATTACGAAGTTTCAAAATAGCGTATTGGGTTTATATACATTGTGAAATATGTATCAATATAAAAACTATCTCTGTTTTCAATAAATAAACGACTGAACCAGTGTGAGATTACGAATCCAACGATATTTTTTTATTTTAATTCATATAACTGCGATAACTCGGCATACAAGTTAATGTAATAAAATAGTAATAAAAACAAATAAAAAATACACATATATATGTAAAGGAATATATATATATATATAGGAATTAGTAAAATTAGTCAACAGAATAATTTAAATAACCTTTTTTTATATAATTATAATCATAATTATTGCAGATTAATCAACAGGTATTGTTTTCAAATTATTATTTTTTTTAACTTTTGTTTTTAATTATAATCACTATTAAGTGATCCATTTAATCGGTAGAGGTGGGCCATCCCTCAACAAAGCATGAGTCAAATTATATCACACACACACATACACACACACACACACACACACACACACATTATACAAATGTATTAATCTTAAAGATTTACAACAGAGTCTTAACAAATTATAAACCATAGCTTAAGCTTATTTTTATTATGAAGTTTATAAATTAACCAAAGCAAAATTGTTCAACTTTTATATCTATGGCTGTTGTAAACATTCTGTATGTTGTGCAATACAATATTTCTCAAAGTAATAATTTGTCTGGGTGATATGGTATAAATACACTGGACAAGAAACCATCCTAATATACAAATTATAACTTACAACAAATTACTGATGAATTTCAGGTTATCCCTTGATATGAAATCGAACACAGGAAGGACGATCATGTATGCAAATATAAAACAGGTGATCACCAGAACGGCAAATACAACAACATAACCTGAAATATACAAAAATTAGACAACACGAATACAGATCGATATTACATGTGTCCCTCAGGCCTTATATGGCTTCCACACACCTATCCACCTTAATATTAGAACTGCTTTCGTGTTTAGATCGCGTGAAAAAGGACGTTTAAGAACTGTAATAATCGTTTCACTATAACAATGACACAAATACATAAATCCAAATACTAAGCAGCGGGTTCCTACTGTATTATCTAGATTTAGTCTCATGGTCGATAAGTCCTTATACTATCATTGAACAAATCGCTCACATGTTTATCTGCATACATGCATATTTGCGTGTCTGCCTTTCTGGTTGTTTATCGTATTACTAATCTTCTGTCCGGCTCTCCAGCAACCTGCAGTTGCATGTTACAATATACTCTTCATTTCTACATTATATCCGTCTCACTACATACTTGCGCCCCTTTTTTTGCCACGGTAACACGATTATTGCGTTTAACAAAGTCTTGTGTAATTTGGTTTGAAACATTTTCAAAATAGTTCATAGTGGCTGTGATTTCTTTGCTACAGATGAGTAGAACAAAAGCTGACAAAGCATATACTGCAGTAAGACATCGATCACTGGTATTAAAAAGGTGATTTTTATATAATTTAACTTTGTAACATTTTAAAGTCAGAGTAGTTATTACATTAGTAAACATTTACTCTACCTTAGATAAAAGTAACAGGACAAACAACGTAATGAACTCACCCCACAGTATATAAGCTATTTGTGATCCTGCGTATGACAGGCTATCCGACTGAAATGTAAAACAAATGTTTTCGCAACTGCATGTCATAAAAATATCAATGGTATTAAAAACAACAAAATATTAATTATAGTAATAAAATAATTATCATGATAAAAATAAAAATAAATGATACTAATAATAATAACAATGATGACCTTACTTCACGGAGAAACTCATTTCGATCAAGTCCAAATTTCCGTCCATGAAGTCCCCAATAACAATTTTTAAACAAAAACATGTAACATTAAATAATTAAAAATTACAATAATGATTATATACATGATTTTGAAATATAACTACCTATTTGTACAAAATACGTTTTGGTTGGCTTTGTTTGAACTAAGATATAAATGTCAATACTGTGGTTTATACATCAGTGTTTGCTTTAAAAAAGAGAGTAAATCGTGGTTTCCCAAATCTTGATGTGTATTATCGAAAGCGAATACCTGTTGGAGATATGCTGGCTGTTGCATATTGCATTACCTTTCAAGAAAACGCACTATACGAAACATACTTTTGTTCTTTGTTGCGTTTTAGGCATAGCCATTGGCGGGAAACAGAAAGTGCTTACTTTGGGTAGTCGCATAATGGCGGTGATAAATAACCACTGTTACATTTTACTTAAAAATGCATTTTCATTTTTTTAATATTCATTTTGTGATTTAAATGACAGCATTGTTATATTTGGAACATTTTGAAATAAGTTTAATGTTTTAATTGTGAATTAAGAAAAAAAATAATGTTTGGGAATTGGGAGTATCACATAATGAATACTATACCTTTTCAACATATACGTACTGGAACAGAACTCAGAAACATGACCCCCACATTAAATAATATATTGGCACGTGGGATCCCCAACAAACAATGAAATGTAACTGACCCTTCTTTGTTTAGGCCTTTCTATTAATGAACATATAATGTTAACATATTTTATTCACTATAGAAAATTAATAGTGGGGTAACATTTTTATACTTCCAATGGATCAACTCCTCGTGTATTTTACATTGTTTTGGTTATAGTTTTAGTGCAAAGAATGAAACAATTAATTCTAATACTAGTCGTATAAGACTTCCAGTAGTATTTGAGAATATTGTAATTTGGAATATCGAATATTGTTTAATCTGAACACATCTTTAATTTGGATTAGCGTTGTACTATGACATGTAATATTCTCAGAAATAACAAGTTTGTCAAGCAATACTTATAAGTATATATATTGGACGTCTATAGTATTACGTCCAAACGGCAAATGTCTGAAGTTCCCCTTGTACATTTTCTTAATATTACTTCTACAGTTTGTCCAGCTATAAATACTAGTATAAATATTGGACGTCTGGTATTACGTCCAAACGGCAAACGTTTGAAGTCCCCCTTGTACAATTTATTGATTTTACTTCTATAGTTTGTCCAGCTATACTTACAAGTATAAATATTGGACGATTAGTATTACGTCCAAACGGCAAATGTTTGAAGTCCCCCTTGTACATTTTCTTATATTACTTCTAAAGTTTGTCCAGCTATACTTACTAGTATAAATATTGGACGTCTAGTATTACGTCCAAACGGCAAATGTTTGAAGTCCCCCTTGCACATTTTCTTGATATTACTTCTAAAGTTTGTCCAGCAATACTCAAAAGTATAAATATTTGACGTCTAGTATTACGTCCAAACGGCAAACGTTTGAAGTCTCCCTTGTACATTTTCTTGATATTACTTCTGTAGTTTGTCCATCAATACTTACAAGTATAAATATTTGACGTCTAGTATTAAGTCCGAACGGCAAATGTTTGAAGTTTCCCTTGCACATTTTCTTGATATTACTTTTAAAGTTTGTCCAGCAATACTTACTAGTATAAATATTTGACGTCTAGTATTACATCCAAACGGCAAATGTTTGAAGTCCCACTTGTACATTTTCTTGATTTTACTTCTATAGTTTGCCGAGCTATACTTACTAGTATAAATATTGGACGTCTAGTATTACGTCCAAACGGCAAATGTTTGAAGTCCCCCTTGCACATTTTCTTGATAGTACTTCTATAGTTTGTCCTGCTATACTTACTAGTATACATATTGGACGTCTAGTATTACGTCCAAACGGCAAATGTTTGAAGTCCCTGTTGTACATTTTCTTGATATTACTTATATAGTTTGTCCAGCAATACTTACAAGTATAAAATTGGACGTCTAGTATTACGTTCAAACGGCAAATGTTTGAAGTCCCCCTTGTACATTTTCTTGATATTACTTCTAAAGTTTGTCCAGCTATACTTACAAGTATAAATATTGGACGTATATAGTATTACGTCCAAACGGCAAATGTTTGAAGTCCCCCTTCTACACTTTCTTGATATTACTTCTACAGTTTGTCCAGCTATACTTACAAGTATAGATATTGCACGTCTAGTATTACGTCCAAACGGCAAACGTTTGAAGTCCCCCTTGTACATTTTCTTGATATTACTTCTATAGTTTGCCCAGCTATACTTACAAGTACAAATATTGGACGTCTAGTAATACGTCCAAACGGCAAATGTTTGAATCCCCCCTTGTGCATTTTCTTGATATTACTTCTGTAGTTTGTTCAGCAATACTTACAAGTATAAATCTTGGACGTCTAGTATTACGTCCAAACGGCAAACGTTTGAAGTCCCCCTTGTACATTTTCTTGATATTACTTCTGTAGTTTGTCCATCAATACTTACAAGTATAAATATTGGACGTCTAGTATTACGTCCGAAGGGCAAACGTTTGAAGTCCCCCTTGTACATTTTCTGGATTTTACTTCTAAAGTTTGTCCAGCAATACTTTCTAGTATAAATATTGGACGTCTAGTATTACGTCCAAACGGCAAATGTTTGAAGTCCCCCTTGTACATTTTCTTAATATTACTTCTATAGTTTGCCCAGCTATACTTACTAGTATAAATATTGGACGTCTACTATTACGTCCAAACGGCAAATGTTTGAAGTCCCCCTTGCACATTTTCTTGATATTACTTCTATAGTTTGTCCAGCTATACTTACAAGTATAAATATTGGACGTCTAGTATTACGTCCAAACGGCAAATGTTTGAAGTCCCCCTTGCACATTTTCTTGATATTACTTCTATAGTTTGTCCAGCAATACTTACTAGTATAAAATTGGACGTCTAGTATTACGTCCAAACGGCAAATGTTTGAGCCCCCTTGTACATTTTCTTGATATTACTTCTATAGTTTGTCCAGCAATACTTACAAGTATAAATATTGGACGTCTATAGTATTACGTCCAAACGGCAAATGTTTGAAGTCCCCCTTGTACATTTTCTTGATATTACTTCTATAGTTTGTCCAGCTATACTTACTAGTATAAATATTGGACGTCTAGTATTACGTCCAAACGGCAAATGTTTGAAGTCCCCCTTATACATTCTCAGCTATAACAAGTTTGTCCAGCAAAACTTACAAGTATAAATATTGGACGTCTAGTATTACGTCCGAACGGCAAATGTTTAAAGTCCCCCTTGTACATTTTCTTGATGTTACTTCTATAGTTTGTAAGGATTTTGAATATAGCTACTAACGTCAGTATCGATGAGACTACGAAGGAAATTATGGCAGAATCTGAAAAAGTAATATTTTCTATTAAAACCGCTTCATTCAAGTTCTCTTACACTGCTTGTTGGATAAAAGGACGAGAATAAGTTTTAGATAACAAAACTTTGAACTTTATCGAGGGATTGTTTGCAATACTTAATTTTACAAATTTAGGGAAAACTATAAAAATTAGAAGTACCACTGCTTGTAATATAATGTTTATTTTTATTATAAATATCTAGTTCTACTTTAATGAAAATGTAAACAACATAATAGGCTGTTCCTCACTCTTTTACATACTTTTCTACACGGTTTTATGATTCACATCCAAAATGAAGTAACTCTTGTTTCTCTGAATAATCTTCAATCAACCTAACAAATGAACCGTCACTCACTAACCTAAATCAGAATCCTCCATCCTAAAACTAATCCTAAAAAATCATCGATCCTTTATAACACTGCAGTGGGAGCATTTCACCTCGTGTGGTCCCAATATGCCACTATGAACCAAACAATCTACGAACACGTGAACATGCTTCAGTGTATATATATATATATGTATAGTAACCTCGCAACATTATGTAATGCTCCAGATTCAATATTTTCAAAATGGTTCATAGCGGTTGTGATTTCATGAAAAAAACACTTTATAATCTACGTTGAATTTTGTTTTACCGTAGAAACTTATTTTAAATAGAACAAAGAAAAAAGACCTTAAGACCTGTTGTAACAGCAGTTATCTCTTGTCGCACATATTTCGTTCGAACTCTTTCAGCGGGAAGACGTGAAGTTTTTTTGCGAAAGGAAGGCGGTTTTGCAAAGATTCTTGTTTATAAATTGGTTCATCCGGCGTATGAAACCGTATGAAATAGAAACCTAAATATTCTATATTAACCCTGCTAAATCTGTTGTAGCAAACTGTAATGTTGAACAAGATAATAATACAAGTTCTGTTCTTACAATTGAAGACCTCAATGCCAAGTGTTATTTGGTACGTAAATTCGGATTCTGCTGATGAGTTAGTAATGTCGTTGTAAATTGTTGGTAATATTTTCCCCAACTGATGTACAATCAATATCATAATAATTCCAAACTGAAAGTAAAAATTGAAATCAATTTCCGTCAATAAAATTTAAGATTCAAGATTACCATTTCTCAAAACACACATCCAAACAATAAATGCAACACATGACACACAGATAATAAACAAACAATCTATACAATGTAAACAATTAGAAATATTACATAAATTATATTTTACTAGTTTAAGGGTTTTAACGATGTATTACCGACATTACTACATTTTCACTACGATAGTCCATGCATGTCCAGCCTTGGAAGTCAATGAAGCCAGATCACATTTTGAAACGGTAGCCACTGTTGTCATGTTGCATATTAATAAATACGTAATGCCAATACAGAAATATATTTTCCGAAACAATAAGTCTAACTTGCCAATATTTACAATTTATTTGAGATTATGTAGTTAAAACATTTTTACCGAACATGCTGAGCAGAAAACATTTAATGAAATAGCATCACTTAAACTGTTAAAGCTAGACCATAATGCAGGTATATACTTAACACGTCATCAACATATTACAAAACAATAGGGATGACTTGGCCTATAACACGTTAATGGAGCAATTGGTCTCTCATCCAAAGTCATCGCTAAAAGTCATCATGTATAACTGGCAGTTTTAACATTGAGCAATACATGCTTGCAATGCTCTTGGAAAGCATGGTCTTTGTATGACAATCGTGATAAGAGTATAAATAATAAGTTTAAAGTGTTTCGTGCAAAAGCAGAGAGTAAGAGAACGTCCTGGAGAGATTACGTCTCAAGGCCTAATTCTCGTACTGCCCTTAAGAAGGCGTGGGACATGGTCCGAAAAATTAACAGTAAGGGTACTCAAGGTTGCGTAAACGACAGATCAAGGACATATGACAGTTAACTTTATTAATAAATCTGGATAAATAAAAACAATGTAATCAAATAAGATGTGAAAAAGAATACATGTTTACCTGATATGCACAAATCAAAGCCACTGTTACTATGTATATGACCTTTGGTGAGTATTTGAATGTAGGGTCGTTCATATAAAAGTATCTTGACAAAATATACCTAAAATTAAAGATTTCATCACTTTGATATATATTAAAATTCAAAATATAATGCATATTAAACGTCATCAATGTCTAAGGTCATTTGTAATTATTGTAGAAATATACAAATATGTCATCATTAATAATCCACTTTTAGTAATTTTATGTGAGACTGTCATATAAATACTAGTGTCGATCTTGCGCATTAATCAAGGTCAAATGAGTGATATCGGAACTAGTTTAATGACGTCATCTTTGGCTCTAACGCGCGGAATAAAATAAGACGTTAAACTCGGTTCATACCATGAAGGGAGTTGAGGACGATTTCTGACAATTTCTCCACTAAAAGGCTAGATGTGGGGTACAGATGTATTTCACGTGTTTTATGCATTCGGTCGAACAAGGGGAAAGGTGAAGGATATTAAATGGAAGGAATCATATATTTAAGCATGTTCTTTACATGGATAATAAGGTATGGTATAAGCTCACGAACTTTCGATTACCGTTATAAGTGTTAAGATATTCCTACACAATTTGTAATATCTATTTTACTTACTTAAGCTTATGGCGCAAGCTTGGTGTAGGTGTCCCACTGTACTCTGTCACAGGTGTGTAGCAACTAGGCACGAGTAATTGTTGCACGTATCGCAGTGCGTATGGTGTCGACACGTGTCCACGACCTACCTTAAAATAAAATTGTCTTAGTAGTTTATTGTTGTATGGTGTTAAGTGTCACTTTCAACAATTGTTCAGTCATATCGCGACTCTGTCTACTTGAGACAGTATTCTAAGCGCTGTCACACTGGAGTATCTTGCCGCAGACACATGGTATGATATCCCACCCAGTCTGGCACCGGGTCGACCAGACCTAGAACTCCCCTCTAAATGCTGAGCGTCAAGCAAGGAAGCTTCTGGTATCATTCTTAAAGTATTTGGTATGATCCGGCAGGGGATTGAACCCACGACCTTTCGCATGCGAGGCAGACGCTCTACCACTAGACCACGCCGTGGTCTCTTAGTAATTTAACGATGTATCCAACTTTTGTAGGTTTTTTAAGACATCTAGATTTATCGTTGGAACAAAACATGAAGCATAGGTTAGATCAGGATCACTGTACGTCTAAGTATGAACTTTGTTACCATAATATAACAGGCAATGTCTGTGTCTAACAATATATCAGACATCTAACATATAATTAACATATAAACCTCTTAAACTACCCAACAACAATTAGTATTATTCCTATGCTCCAGTACTAGTGTTCAGTCTATTTGACAGTACATGTCACAATACAAACTAGCTCACAATGCATGACAATTATAGTTCATGCTGCTCCTTCATCTGTATAAAGGTATGCATTGTATCTACTGCACAGTGGTGTGGTGTGCTGTACCGTACCGTACCGTACCACATGCAAACTACTAAATATACATAATTATTACTTACTTGTTCGGAAAGGACGTTCCACGATGACCTATTTCTGATGATCAGTATTGTCCGTCTGATAAATACATATGTAAATTTCATCATCAGAACACATAGACAAACGATATCGGGTAGCAGAACAGCAATATTCTCACCGGGTAACGTCTGTAATATACATTTACTCGAAATCAATGTTACATTATACACGATAAACTTAAATAAAACATATATAAAACACCATTTTTTCCGAACTTTTACGATGTACGTGAAACATATTGATAATTTGAAGTTAATCGCATTTGCTTGTATTTTGCAGTTGTCTTGTACGAAATCTCTACGGCTCATATCCGTAAAAAATCACTAGGTATGGTTTGACCTGTTATAACATGATGTGCATATTTAAGATTAAAAAAAAACACTGAGTACTTTATACACTCAGTTAGTACATTAGCTAACGTATACATGGACATATCAATCGTAAAGCACAATATGTATATGTTTTAAAAAATAATAATCACATTTACATGTTAATATAACAGTAGTTTTAATGGTGAAGTAATCCCAGATTCATGAGTCTTAATTGAAACACCGTCCTTCCTCAAGTAATTGTCAAACGAATATAATGTTACCGAGTTCTACAAAATACATGTTACTTTATTACTATACTTACTCCATCCGCACCATCCGGACACCAAAGAATTGTTTGTAGGTATATCCAACACCTGAAAACAATATATGCAGTACACGCAATATTTTAGATATAAATTTTAAACGTAAACATTATATGTTTAGGTAATGATGCTTTGACTATAAACAATGAACCGAGAAAATAATTGCAAATTTTCTTAAACTTAGAAAGAAGACATTTTAGGTAAAATAATAACAATTTGAAAACATTGCGTTTCCCGACTTTTCTACCAGTTTATACGTGTTTGTGTATACAAAAATAAGACAACATATTCCAAAAAGAAAACGTAGCATGCAAAGGGGAAAGCCATCACAAACGAATTGTACTAAAATTATCATTATTTTTATATGTTTACATTCCCACTGCAATCGGTCTAAATGAACTATATAGATTTACTGCATTTCATTTCCCAATGAAAAACACTAGCAGCTGGGCGGAGCTAAAAGAATCAGCTTGTATTTCATTGGTTGCATGATTATGTTTTGCTGCTGAGACGTCACGTTGCCATTAGTTTCATGAGACATTTGCTGTAAGTTGTCCTACAAATGCGTGCACTTATTCAGTTTGCTGACAACGTCGTAGTTACATTTATTACATTGGCTTTGCGGTTTAATGCGTATAATTTGCCTTTTAAATATTGAAATTACAAAAATAACGTAATAGTTTTATCTAAAACAGCTGGAGAATATAACGTAAATATAAGGATTAAAAGCCAAATTTTTAGTTTTCATCTGGTGATGAAAATTATTAGGCTAGTTTAGTGTTGACGAGAAGTCCTTCAGGCTTCACAAACATTAAACTGACCTAATGTTTTTCATCACACGCTGAAAACTCTAAATTCGGCTTTTAATCCTTAAATAAATACAAATATTTGTTTTGTTAATACACATCATATAATATATTCAAATTACACACCATTCTGGAACAACAAAAAAAACATACATTTATTTTTTGTTATACTTGTGTGCAACAGTTTAACAAGAGGATCTTTCATATATATGATGATTAATATCTAAATGCAGTTGTTCCTTTTTTATACTTATGTTATTGGTGCACCCGGTATACTTACATATTTTATTATTCCAGATCTGCTTTCATTTTTATCGGATCATGATATCATATGAACCGCAATTAATTGTTGACATACATATTCTGAATCTGTAACTATCGCTTATAATAGCTTGATAATCTGGCTCTGAAATTCCCCATATATATATATCCTGCTAAGGTAATTAAAATAATGTTTTTACATTACACAATGAACATCATACATGCCGCCTTATTCTTAAGATGATTGTGCGGCGAATCGATTTTTATTAATGTATGTATTTACATCGTCTCCATTTATAATGTGAATTATAAGTTGTTTTTTTAATTGGGTTTAACGCCATTTTCAACACATTTCAGGTAATATATGGCATATCCAATTTTACTCAGACTGAGTCAGACTCAGTAGTCCCTCAGCAAGACACTGGCAAACATCTCACATAAAATCTTTGGAGTGAGCGGGAGTCGAACCTACGACCTTAGCGGTGATGGGTAAGTGATCTTGAGACGGCGCCTTAGACCACTCAGCCACGGAGGACCCTGAATGTGAAAATGAGAGCTAGGTTTTCCTATAAGCTCACCATCGGAGGTTTTACGGCTGTTAGTATGAGTGATTTATTAGTGAATTAATTCTATCCTGCAGCTGTAAGTTCTATGCATTGCTTGATTTTTGCTTCTGCTGTGATGGCTTTGAATGCTATGTTGGTCTAAAAGTTGACTTATAGCTCCTTATTTTACTTGGAAACATGTTAATTCCTTTCCACTGTTCATTATCTTTGAGAAGGAAATGAAAAGTGTGGAAAAACGATTCTTTATCATGCAGGAAGAAATTCCATTATCTGCCAAGTTTATCTATTCTTTATTATTTTCAATTTCAGTTTTAAAAGCAACCATAATTTAAAGATACAATTGCAGCAAATGCCGTTCATCAGTATGTCTAAAGTTTATCAAGAATCTATTTATGTTGACAAATTATAGCTGTATAACATTCTGCAGCTAGTGTGGTGTTTCACACGGAAGTATCAGCGAAATTAATGACTTGCACACGTGACTTTTGAAGAATTGAAATATATTGATGATAAAACTGGAATAACGTCTTATAACTATGCTTCATGTCAGACAAGTCACGGTCGTGCTAAGCACATGCAAGTTTAGCGTCTTTGACACAACATACGAGAATGGTCGTGTTAGGAAATCATATTCATGTCATACGTTGTGTCTTTAACGTCTCACACAAGAATTAATTATGTACTGTTCTACATATATGAGACATGCACTTCTGGAACACTGGATACATTACCAGTGATTCTAATAGTGCCTTGTTCCCTAAGATAGTCATCTGTTGGTTCAATTATGCAGAAAAAAACATGGGGTTGACCAGGTTGCTTTTTCACAATTTTGATGGTTTGATGGCACCCCTTCATTTTTGACAATTCTGCCCATTTGTTGCAGTGTATCACTACGCGTGGACCGCGGCGTGGTCTAGTGGTAGAGCGTCCGCCTCGCATGCGGAAGGTCGTGGGTTCAATCCCCGGCCGGGTCATACCAAAGACTTAATAACGGTACTAGAAGCTTCCTCACTTGACGCTCAGCATTTAGAGGAGAGTTCTAGGTCTGGTCGGCCCGGTGTCAGTATAATGTGACTGGGTGGGGTATCATACCATGTATCTGCGGCATTATTATAGTGTTATAGCGCTTAGAATACTGTCTCAAGTAGACACCGTCGCGATATGACTGAAAAATTGTTGAAAGCGACGATAAACACCATACAACAACAACAACAACAACAACAGTATCACTACGCATCTTTAAACTGTTATATCTTCACCAAACAGTCCCCAATGTTATCTTAACTTGGCAGAAATCATGAAAATGTTCCAATGTTCCCATATGCACAATAAAATCAGACATTATATGCAATTTTAACACACACAAAAATACCCAACCGCTTAACACAGATCTAATTACTTGGGTGTAAGATATCTTGCTACCGTCATGTAAGGGAGGTAATTCTTGAGGGAGACCTTAAGCGCGACAGTTTTATCGCATAAACTTAGTTCTGATTCTACCAATCATTAGCCAATAAAACATCGGTGACAATAATTATACATAAATCATGTGGGGACGGTGGTCCAGTGGTAGAGAATGGATCCAAGATCAAGGGTCGAGAGTTCGGTCCTCCACCATGGCAATATGTGGCATATGCTTAGTACTGGTTCAACCGAGGATAACTTTGGGTTTGGTTTGTTAACGTCATAAAAATTTGCTTCACAATCGATGTAAAATAAATAAAATTAAGAAAATAGTTTCATTATAAGTGCTTAATGACACAGGTTCCCGACTACATGCATTCACTTACATGAGTAATGAACATCCATGACGCCTATGCTGTTATCAATATTGATTTTTAAATGTCCGAAATTTATCTTGGGTTTTACAATCTGTAACGGGGTTTTCCGTGGCCAAAATGTCTAAAGCGCAATCTTTAGACCAGTTACCTCTCCCCGCTAAGGTCATAGGGGGTGGGCATTAAAGGTGTTAATTCATTAAGAGAGTCTGATATTGTCTAGGGTATAAGGGATCCTTTTCATTACCTATCAGTAATAAAGTCCAAACAAGATTCAACATTATGGATTTAAATTTTCAAGTTGTTAAAATGCCATGTTCTTTACAAAACCGGTGAACGGAATAAATAACTTTAAAGATGTAATCATTTTAAAAGAATGTTTTACACAATTTTTTTTAATGCTTTAAATTTGGGAAAAACACCTCTGATTTGCCTGTTGTTAAAGAAAACGAAGATGAAATTCGTCAACACACAATATTCTGTCGTATTGTAGATCGTCATTTCACTTTTACTTATTCTGATGTTGTATGGTGTTTAGCGTCGCTTTCAATAATTTTTCAGTCATATTGCGACGGTGTCTACTTGAGACAGTATTCTAAGCACTGTCACACTGGAGTATCATGCCGCAGACACATGGTATGATACCCCACCCAGTCACATTTTACTGACATCGGGCCGACCAGACCTGGAACTCTCCTCTAAATGCTGAGCGTCAAGCAAGGAAGCTTCTAGTACCATTTTTAAAGTCTTTGGTACGACCGAGGCGAGGCGGACGCTCTACTACTACACCACGCAGCGGTCTTACTTATTCTGAGAAAATCAATAAACTTGCATGGTGAAGTATTCGACACATTACAATTTTTCAATTAACAGTTCGAATCCCCACTCGGCCACAATCTCCGTGATGGTTGATATACGAAATTGCGCCCCATTGTCATTCGTCTCTCACCGCTGATTCAAGTGGGAATGTTATCAGTTACTTGCGGATATGGTGTATGCTCGAGTACTGGGTTAACCTTCCAGGATCTCAGGAAACAGTGGTTATGTTTTCTGATCGTCTTTTAGCCCTCAATGGCATAAAAATGACGCTTAATATTCAATCAGTCCATCAATCAATCAATTGAAAACATTAATTAACCATTGGAAATAAGCGCATGTCTGTTGCTTTGATGCGTCAACTCAGTTTGTGACACATACATTGTTTTCTTTACTGATATGCCACCTAGCACATCGGTTTATATTCTGATTTGTAAATGTGTTAATAATAATTAAATAGTATTTCATATGACGTTTTTATAAATTATAATATAATGTCTGGATAAATTTAAATTGAATTAAATTAACATACATTCGCATAGAGAAAGGTCTTTTTCATGAGTTAGATAACTGTTTTGTAATAAAGATTCTTCACCTAGTCTATCCTAGAACCTGATTTCTCTCGAATCAGGTCTATTAACCACCAATTGAAAAAGCAGGGAATTCTATGCCTGTCCCATAATTCATAACAATTGAACGCTTACTAAATTATGACGTCATTCAAACTTTTCCTGAAGCAACTGACTAATCAGCGTGCTCGTACCAATTGCTGTTCAACAGACCCAATCGGGAGAGCTGGGTTCGTTCTACAGACTAATGTATCACCTAAAACATTCTGTTCGATAAATGATGAAATTAAGTGTATTGCATCAATAAGAGGAAGTTCCCATTCGCAGATAATGGTTGGTTCCGTCCTGGTAGTTTATTTTATTTTTCGGTTTCCCTTATATATATAAGCATTAACCGATACCGGTCGAGGAGCGGTTATATCGCAGGCCATGACCTCGTATTTGAGCAGTTTCACTACAAAGACAAAATACAATATACGTCATTGAACAGAATATCCACAATAAGTTTGTGATATTTCTTAAAAAGTTCGAAGATCGAATACTTTTCGGCGATAGGCATCTTTAAGTCATATTACACAGTTGTGATATAACCATAAATACTTAAAAGTATTTGATAAACAGTGTGTTTATATACTATCGATTGCGGGATAAACTAAAACCCTACTTAAGATTGTATTTTTTCCAATACATTCATTTGGAAGATGCTTATAAAAAAGTTCAGTAATTATATAGAATGCTAAACGTATTAAAACAGTAAAATAAGAGATCACTATTCCCTTCTTATAAACGAAAGATACATTATTAAAACTGTCATTGTTCAATCCACATTTTTTTAAATAATAGCTTTCAAAAGGATTTTAACGTCCCTTGCTGGTTTACATGGGCCTGTTAGTTCAGTCGTTAGCACGTCTAGCAATCAGTCAGTGCAGGGGTCGTTAGTCCGAATATTCAGCCGGCCATTGCGTCTCATTGCCATTCGTCGTTTACCGCTGATTCAAGTGGGGAAGTTTTTATCAGCTACTTGCGGAGTTGGATAAGCTCGAGCACTGGTTAACCTTCCAGGATCCCAGAAAAGAATGGCTAAGTTAAATGACCGTCTGTTAGCTCTCGATAGCATAAAAATGACGCTAAATATTTAAAAAAAAACCTTACTGGTTTTAGAGCTACTCGTACATTTTATTTAACTGTGGACTGGATACGATCGCAGCTGTAGCCTTTGCTAATGAGGCACCTCCTTCGTTGGTGAAACTAAATTAGAAATATATATATATAATTCATTAAAAAAGTATAAAATGGATATGGATATCATCCTATTGACGTCATTTAGTAACAGATATTATGCTCTGCGTTTATTATACTACTGTTTTAGTTCGTTGGTTGATTTGATTACGTTACAGAATCATACAATGTACCAGAAGAAGTGAGGGGTAAGAAATATAGAGGGTTGAGTATAACAATATAGAATATAAAATATCAGTAAGAACCCCCGGACACAAAGGAAGTAAACTTAGAGCAAGTGACAAATACAAGAATTTATAGAATAGAAAAATGAAGTAGAAAATAGTGAAACCAGAATAGGATAATACAAAAAATTGTGTTAGAATAACCCGTTACAAAAATTTGAACTCGTAACCGGTTTGTTGAATCTTCCTAAATCTTCCACGACCGGCGATTGTAGCAATTGTAAGACAATCACATTCCACTAAATGGGCTGACCTCAAAGTATGAGGATTTTAAACTTGGCTATTTGCTGT
>CM055900.1:17016276-17113776 GCA_029582155.1 Panopea generosa | reverse complement strand
AACTTGAACCGACTAGACAAGATACACTTATTGCAAAGACAAAATGTAACTATGTACATGTACATGTATATGTATTGCTTCTCAATCACACGTGGTCGTTAACAGATCGCAATGAAACCTGTGAAGATGCCTTTGGCAATGGATTATCAATTAGCTATTGATAGCTATTTCAATAAACCATATATTATGTCCCTTTTACTTTTAAAATAAATAAACAAATTGAGTATTGTGGTGAAACTAAAAATGTGGAAAATATAACAACAAATAAAATATTTATTCATTTATATAATGACGAAATAAAAATATTTTTATCATTCAATTATAAACATGGTATGCAAATGTTTGCAACATGATAAAAGTTTTATCTTAGGTATATAAATGATCTTAATATATGTTTGTCTATCGTTACTTTATATCGCGGCGGTTTACCAGTTAGGTGAATAGCCCCTTGTTTATAAATCCCCATCCATGGGGTCAACCAAATTACGGTTGTATTCTTACAATTGCTTAATCACCGGTCGTGGAGGATTAAGCGCCTTTTCTATATTCTTACATATTCTTATATACTACTGCACTAACTTTTATTTTTTCTTCAAATCTCTTAGCTTAAAATACTATTTTTCTTTCCACCCTTACTTCATTATTGTCTTCTTCATTCTTGTTTTCCTTTACAACCTTACTTTTTATTGTTTTCCTGTCTTTTCTTACCTCATTTTTATTTTCCTTTCTTTTCATACTTCATTATATTTATCCTTTCCATTCTTACTTAATTCTTGTTTTTTTTTTCGTTCTTATTTCAATCTTGTTTTCTTTTCAATCCTTACTTCATACTTGTTTTCCTTTCCATCCTTACTTCATTATTGTTTTCCTATCTTTTCATACCTCAATTTTATTTTTTCCTTTCTTTTCAAACTTCCTTCTACTTATTTATTATTATTATTATTATTATTATTATTATTATACTACAACTTGAAACGTTAAATCAAATACAGGGGAACGCGATACTCGTGTACTTTATTTAGAAAAATAATGGATAGATATACACTGTATATCAATAATTAAAGTATCTAAATGTTTTTTAAAGTTTTTCACAATGAATTACTTAAAAAAATGTCCCTTTTAAAACACAGTTACGGTTATAAATAATATTGCCGCTGTTGTCTACCATAATATAAATCGCTGCGGTGGCCTAGTTGTCTAGAACGTTATGTGTTCGGCATGGTACTCAAGTGTGCCAGCACTGAACAGTTGTTGAAAACGGCAATAAACACCCAAAAATAGAATTCTTTACATTAAGTAAAACACCACTTGAACGTTTTATGGACAGACAGACAGACAGACGAACGGACGGACGGACGGGCGGGCGGGCGGGCGGGCGGGCAGGCAGGCAGGCAGGCAAGCCTTAATAAACCTCAGCGCTACCTTACAGTTGAGAGGAAACACGTTCTATTCTAAGTTGATTTATTTGCTAAGATGCTTTCTGAATAATACTTAAGAATTAGTATTATCTTGGATGAAAATATTGATTTAAGATGAAAAGTTTGAATATATAAGATGAAAATAAATCTAAGAAGCTTTATTAATACGGCCTCTGAATTGTGCTTAACGCCATTTTCAACAAACGACAGGTTATGTATTGCATATCCAGTTTTATTAGTTGACGAAGACCTGAAGATAAATCTGAGTAGAACCACTTTCTTTCTGCAACAAATTCGTATACTTTCTCACATGGAGTTTTTGGACCGAGTGATGCTCAAACCTCGGCCTCAACGGCGAGAGATAAGCCATCATTAGTCGATTGCTTCTTTGACCCTCCCGGCACGGAAATCCCTTGTTAAATTGATATTAAGCATGGTCAATATCATGCCTTTTTTTAAATGTTAAAATCGTTGTAGTGCAGTTTAATCTTCATCGAGGTCCTCAGCAAATGGTACTTACCTTAAACAGCGTGCTAACAACATGTTTTACAAGAACGTACCGCTAACATCATGTTAACTGTTCCGTCCATCTAACACCATGTATTGCAGGTTGCATGGTTTACAGGTACGTCCCTCTTACAGCATGTAACCTTCAATAGTATATTTTACAAGTACATATCTTCAATAGAATGCTCACAGGTACGTTTCTCCAATAGCATAATTTGCAGTTACCAGGTTTATTTTCATTATGACATTTTAACTGGTAACGCATCTCTAATAGCTTGTCACACATGTCCAATACCTGGCAATAATTAT
The DNA here is from genome assembly GCA_029582155.1 of Panopea generosa. Lineage (NCBI taxonomy): Eukaryota > Metazoa > Mollusca > Bivalvia > Adapedonta > Hiatellidae > Panopea > Panopea generosa. The sequence continues at coordinate 17,111,542 of CM055900.1, read as the reverse complement.
AGCAACGCTTCTTATAGAAACACTGTGTATTTCTTTATTACAGGATTAAGAGAGAGAGAGAGAGAGAGAGAGAGAGAGAGAGAGAGAGAGAGAGAGAGAGAGAGAGTTAGAGAGAGAGAGTTGTCTTGCCTTTGGATAAAATGTCTTATATTTTAACATTTTTATCATTTAGTCATGAATGTTTGTGGCAATGACAGTGACAGTGACAATATGTTTATGCTAATTACAATGACAACAATATCTTGATGACAATGACAAAGACAATATGTTCATGACATTGACAATGGCAACAATATCTTGATGACAATGACAATATGTTCATGACAATGACAATGACAACAATATATTGATTACAATGACAACAAGATGTTTATGTTAATGACAATGTCAATATGGTCATGGCAATGACAACAATGTGTTTATGGTAATGCCAATGACAACATTATATTAATGACAATGACAATATGTTTATGTTAATGACAACAATATGTTGATGATTATGACAATACGTTTGTTTTAAACACAATGGCAGTATGTTGATGACAATGATAATAACAATATGCTTATGTAAATGACGATGACAATAGGTTTATCTTAATGACGATGATAATAACACTGTGTTTATGTTATTGACAATGCCAATATGTTTATGACAATGATCATATGTTAATGCAGATGACATCAATATGTTTATGTTAATGACAATGACGATATGTTAATGGCAATGATAATATGTTAATGCCGATGACATCAATATGTTTATGTTAATGGAAATGACACTATGTTAATGAAAATGACAATATGTTTATATTAATGATGATGACAATATGTTAATGATGATGACAATATGTTGATGTAAATGACAATGGAAATATGTTAATGATGAAGACAATATGTTAATAACAATATGTTAATGACGATGATAATATGTTAATGTCGATGACATCAATATGTTTATGTTAATGACGATGACAATATGTTTATGTTAATGACAATGAAAATGACAATATGTTTATATTAACGATGATGACAATATGTAAATAGCAATGACACTATATTTATGTTAATGACAATGATAATATGTTAATGATGATGACAATATGTTGATGTTAATGACAATGACAATATGTTAATGGCAATATGTTAATGACAATGACAATATGCTTATGTTAACGACAATGGCAATATGTTTATGTTAATGACAATGACAATATGTTAATGACAATGTCAATTTGTTTATGTAAATGACAATAACAATATGTTTATGTTAATGGCGATGACAACAATATGTTAATGACAATGACAATATATTCATGTTAATGGCAATGACAAAACATTAATGACAATATATTTATGTCAATTACAATTACAATATGTTTATTCAATAACTAAAGCGTCCTGTCTATCATAACACCACAACATAATCATGTAAGTAACAGGAATAATTATAGAAAAATATGGTTATAACAGTATACATATGTATAAAATTATCCATTTATTCGCCAAAATAGCAACTTATGTCAAGTAAATATTAAGACAAATGTTTTCAATGTTATTTTGAAGGAATTGTTATCTTTTATTGAAATCCAGTATAGTATAATAATAAAAAAACACTCTTAAGCAAGTTTACAAAAGAGAATTAGATAGTCGGTTGCTGTTTACAACTTATCTATATCAGTTATTAACAAATAGTTTGAATATTATTTTGAAAGAATTGTTGGCTTTTATGAAAAAAACTCATATAATATTAAGCTTTATAAAGTCCAATTTATAAACAGATACAGACCCTAAACCGCTCAAGTACCCCATAATTGCACTCCGTTTGCGCTCAGTTTGCACTCCGTTCGCGCTCCGTTCGCGCTCCGTTTGCGTGCACTCGATTAAACGCGGTTAGTTTAATGCACTCACAAACGCAAGTATTCGCTCACGAGCGCTGTATAGCTGAGTGCTGTATTTAATACTCCTCTTAGCGTTCGCTTCGTTCAGCGTTCACTCAACGTTCAGTTCGCTCAGTTCGAATTCCGGCCCATAACCAATCGCAACATCTCAACTCTTTAAACTGATTCTATATTGACTTTTTAATTCAATCTGTTGCAATGGAGCAATTAAATGTATCCATGGGATTTAGTCAAGGTAAATTAATTCATAATCCGATTGTTTGTCTACAGATTATGTCACCCGCTGGGCGAAAGGTTGAACAAGTATCGATAGTAGGCATGTTTAACGGAAGTGTCTATGTTATTTAATATAATTTTAATAACATTTTAGACAATATGTCAAGATTAGCACCGGCCTCTCATTTTTTACTGTGTATATATATGTTAAAACGTGGTGTGTTATATGTGCTATTCTGCAAGTATGTTTGCTAGTCATTAAGGTTATCAGTAAATATATAAACAACAAGTATTATTAATTGTGACAAATTGGTTTAAAATATGTATTGATATGTTTTACATGTAATATAGTCTCTTATAATTCTTTATAGAATGGCATGGTTAACTGTTAAATATAATGTTTAATTTAATGTATATACTGTGTATTAACCATGATGAGACTTAAATAAAGAAATATCTATCTATCTATGTTTTGATATGTGATCAGTGGTCTGGGTGATCAAAGAATATCGCACGTTATACCGGCTTCTGTTATCCAGACCGACATTTGTTTGCGTCAGTATCTTCTTTGATATACCGTCAGCCGTTTGTTACAGGAAAGCAATAATGTTTGTCCACAAATTTACATATACATCATCAATATAAACTAAATAAATTGTTATTTATAATTAAATTTAATTAATAATTCCATAATGTTGATACCTTGTTGGCCTTATGATAATCCATAAATCTGCTCAGTGTAAGCAGTGACTTAAAAACATATGGATATATCACTGGTTTTGTTAATATTTAAACTAAAATAAGCTTTATAATCAATAATATGCACTGCATGGGTGATGAAAATTTTATTATAATCTGTGCGATGCAATTCGACATTATAATCAATGATTTTTGAAAAATAATAATCTTGTTGTGTTTTTTCTCGATTTAGGTCCAAATGTGGCTTCACTAAACTTAAAAAAGATATTCTGATATTTTAAGTTTTTATAATTATTTTCGTTATCATTATGTATATGAATATACTTGCAATAAACTTTTTTCAGTGGGTTTCTCAAATTATTCTTTTACTGATAGTATGCTTTATGTTAATATATTATTTAAAATAAACTTGTTTGAAACTACACCCACTGTGCTATACCACTAATTATATGACACGTAGCAACACACCCGTGGTGTTAATTACGTTATGTCACATGCCAGTGAGAGCCGTGTCAATTAAGTTATATGCTAAAGTGGTGACTTATCGGTCTATTGACCACGGAAGATATGTATGATTTCATTTTGATTGCAATTAGTGCCAGATGGATGCATTTTAATTGAGCCAACATTATGTGATTGAAAAGAAAAGATAAGAAAGAAAAACTGCCAGCCAATTAACAACAGATAAAAAAATCATTTAAGATATTGGTTATTCGAAGTTTCAGAATGCTTTAGTATGTAAATATCATGATGTTAATATCATTAAATTAACGAACCGAAAACCCTACGCCAGTTCTGAGTGAATGGTAGAAAGTGTGACATACACGTATAAAGGAATGTGTATTCAGGGCTGTCATTTTACCACAGCTGCCATAGCGATTTCGTATAAAAAACAGATCAGAATTGTTAATTTACAAAATAAAACAATCCTACAATTTTAAAACTAATAAAAATTAAAGACATGTCTCTAAATAATTCCTTGTAAAAATGTAGTATTTTATTTGTATTATTTTTTACTTTCATTATTTGTTTTATTTTTTTTTAAATATTATTATCATTGGAGCTATTATTATAATATACATATTGACTTATTGATTTGTTTACAGCTTTTATATTGGATACGTGCGTATGTGCATCTGGTCAGTCGTTCACAATTAATATAACAATTTAATTACTATAATGAAGGCAGAGTTGCATGGCAATCATAAAAACAGATACCCATGGTGAGAACCACATGTGTGTCAATAAATAGTTAATTGGTGATTTATCGGTCCATTGATCACAAAGAACCCTGCCGGTGTGTAATTTTCATTTTGATTATAATTTGTGCCAGATGAATTAATCTTTATTTAACCCGCGGCATGTGATTGGATAAGAAAAATATAGTCAAAATCAATACTAAAATATGCAGATTTTTTATAATTTTATTATTACCATCATTATTATTAATATCTATTATATATTTTATTATTATTTATTATTATTATTACTAATATTATTGTTATTATTGCTATATTACTTTATTATTATATTATTATATTATCATATTATTATTATCTGTGTATTTTTTCTTCTTTATTATTATTATTATTATTATTATTATTATTATTGTTGTCATTTCTTACTTGTTGCCCCTTTCACAACTTTTATAGTGGCTTAATTGATACGTGCTTACGTGCACGTGACCAGGCGTATCAATTTTTTAGGAAAGCGGGAAAATAATATATTTACTATTTTATTGGCAGTGAATACATGTTCTTTTTTGTTTATTTAAACCTTCCTCATGATCAAAAGCTGTTCTTTAGTAAATATAAAATCACAACCTCAAAAAGGTCACCTAGAAATTTACGTTTGCTAGTTTTTATTTCCTATGTCTAATGTGTTATTTCGGTCTGTCGTGTTAATTTGGCATACATACATTTATTTTACATTAATTTAATTTAGCTTGATTGTCAAGTAAGCTCGGAGCTTATGCATATCGTTCTCCAGTGCATTCCCTTATTAGATCTGGTACTGAATTGTGTTTCGAGAGGTCGGGTAAAACTGGGTCAAACTCGCGACCTCTGCCGTCTGAAGCAGCACCTTATCCGCTGTACTACTGACCCACTTTATATTTTAGAATACAATTAATTTATTATTATTATTTTAATGAGATGTGCACGAGTATAATGTTTCCACTTTAATTGCAATATAACAGTTTACGTAGATTTGTTTACAACTAAGCATAAACTCAGTGTAACTATGTTTGGGGAAAATATAAAACTAAAGTCCAAATTAAATTGAAAATTGGTAATTTTTATTTTGCCGAAATACCCAAACAAATAGAATCATAATCATATAATTTTACGCATATCTATGTTTTGTTTGATTCACGTATGCTTTGCTATTTTTGTATTTGGATCAGTATACGCTTAAATCGAAATAAAGTACATGTTTTGTATGTTCTATAACTAATTTATATCGAAATAACACGGCAAATTACATCTTTTCGAATTGTTATTTACACAATATATAATTATTTATAATTTTGTTGCGCAAACCAAATCATGCTTAAACATGCAACTAAATTAGCCTTGAAACCGTAGATAACCATTGCCGTCTATTGTATAATAGGTATTTTAAACATTATTGTATTGATCAGCTAAATATTGATATTTATGTAATAATTGATAAATTGTTGACCAAAATAAGTTTCATCATGCGTTTTACAGTAAAACATTTATATAAACTACATGGTTTATTTTTATGTGAAAGAAAATTTATTTTTTATCTCGATTTTCAGTATCGACTTCACGATCAAATGATAAAAAAAGAGTATATCCGAATGAACGAGTGCACTCAGTAGCGCACGAATAGTTCTGTTATCAGTTATCTTACTGTGTCTAGCGTACAGCGCTTCTGAGTGCACTCAGCGTATCTGAGTGCATTCAGCGTGTCTGAGTGCACTCGATCTATTTCATGCGTTCAGGAGTGCGTTTATTATTCAAAATCCAGCGTTTGCTTACGGTCCATGTCCGCTCCGTCAGCGCTCAATCTGCGCTCCGTTCGCGCTCCGTCTGCGCTACGCTCGCGCTCCGCTTACGCTCTGAGTGCACTCCGTTTGCGTGCAATTGGGGTACTTGAGCGGTTTAGGGTCTGTACTAGTCGCGTTTCTCGTTACCACAGTGGTGCGCAACATACATAAACAGCCGACCAACTGTAAAGTGAGCTTTTATAATAGCTCCTTGTCAATCTATTTAAGTTTTTCAAGTATATCCTCGCGCTTTGGACTGGCTTCTTTTCACCAACATTTTACATATATACTTAAAAATGTAACTAAATTTTGACTGGTTATGTATCTATTATATAATAAAAAATAATGAAATGATATACAGTTTTATTGAAACCAGTCTGAAACGATTAAGTATTTAAGTATTTAAGTATATTTTGGTGAAACAGTAGCCTGAATTATCTATTTAAGTTTTTTAAGTTTGTCCTCACTATTTTGACTGGCTTATATGCTTAAAAACATAACTTAATATTGACTGGTTATTTATCTGTTCTGTAATCAGTATAAATGAAATCATATGTAGTTTTACGGGAACAAGTCTAAAATCACGATCACCTGGTCTTAGGTTTATAGTTTTAAGTATTTAAGTATATGTTGGTGAAAACGTTCTCGAGAGCAGGAAAAGATAATTATTTAAAAATAAATTGTTGATAAGTGTGTGTCTGTATGCATAATAGATGATTACTGATAAATGATAATTTGGGTGGGTTAGATGATAACTTGCATGTCAAATGTGTTTGTAACTACCTATGTGTTCGACGTACCTGGTTTAACTGTATGACAATGTTAAGTAACATAATTATACTGCCAAACAAACTGTAAAATGTGTTTTTATTACTATACTTCCTGGTTTAACTATTTAAATCATATTATAATGTTCCATATTGATGTTCCTTGCATTGTAAAGGAACACATGCCAATATTGAAATCGATCTTACCGGATGTTCGCACAGCTGATAAAATAATGTTGAACTACTTTTTTGTTTCTGTGCCTATTTCATTAACTGAGGAAGTAGGTTAACATCTTAATAAAGGATATTAAACAAGCGCTCATGTATCAAATAAGCCGACATGCATAGGTTTGATGTTACATGGAACTTTCTACGTAATTTTTAACCGCCATAGATGTTAATCTACTTTCTCAATAGCTCCTGGAACAATTTTATTGGCTGAGAAAATAGTTTAATATATTAACTGACGATCATGGCGTTCTATGGTAAATGGAATGTTCTATTTTGAAAAAAAAACCTGAACGTATTGGCTAAAAGTAAGGCATCATCTAAAATGTTAAATAGCTATGAAACATAGTAACTAATTCCAAAAAAACACTTTTATTACTTCAAGAATAATATTTAAAGTCATTTACCTTCGAATAATACTCTGTGTTTCCTGTTGTCTGTACAGCAATGGCATGCTCCAAGGTCAACTTCTGTCTGTCCTGAATTAGGTATACATCTATCAGTTTGTCTCATTAAGATACTAGAAAAAAATCACCTTTTCAAATTGATACACATACTCGGGTTCGGGCAAGTCGGAAAGTAGATCGGCATATTACGTAGAAGAGCGAAGTTATACGGACAACGCCGAGCGATAAATCTGTTATAAAACTATGTCAGGGATTAATTAAACTTTTTAGTTTAGTTTAAACATATGTATCGCTTATAATCATACCATTGCACTACAATAGACTAATAAGTGTATATATTTCCAAACACAAATAAGCAAAAGGGTTGATCCATAAGTTATGCCAATATTAGTTACGCAAATGAAATAAAAATAACAATGGCAGTCATATCAATTATAGGTTTACTCGAACTAAGTTGTAACATAATAAATAGGATTTGAAATAAATGTAAGAAAAAACTTAGATAGTAAAATTAGTGAAATAGATATTCATTATTTTTGATTTCCAAAAGTAAATTTATTTTAGGGCTAAGGAAAAAAAATAATGAAAATTATAACAAACTACTGCAAATGAAAAAAAGGAGAAAAAATATTTAAATAGGATATATATTTATTGACTATCAGACTCGGTTTTAGGTATGTCATTTCACAATCTTGCAATACATTTAAATCAAAATGACCGGTATCCTTTATGTACTTTTGAACTTCCAAGTATATTGAACATCTGCATCGTTGACCCCGTGATAGATATCCTTATCATCTAACACATTATCGGACCCAATGACCCTCTAGTAGTCTGTAGAACGAACCCAGCTCTCCGGATTGGGTCCGTTTAAAAACAATGTAAAAAACCAGTTTTGAGCACGTTGATTGGTCAGTTGCTTCAACTGAACGTCTCAAATACGTCAGTACGTATAGTAAGCGTATAATTGCTGTTAATTGTGTGACAGGCATAGACTCTCCTTCTGTTTCATTGGGCATATACCTGATTCGGGTTCTGTGATAGACAGATTTCTCTCTAGGAACTTACCACAACATACATCTGGTAAATGCCTCAGAATCTTATATTAAGGATGTAAATTTAACATTTGACAAGTTTGTCTGAAACAAATAAAGAATGTGCAGAAAACGTGCATTGAATTGTCGAAGAAATTGTCTGGAATTGTCTGCACTTTTTCACAAACGACAATTGATGTCACGTATTTACAGAACTTGAATTCTGGTCTTATTACACATTTGTATTTGACCTCTGTTCTATATATATAAGAAAGTCTAGGATTTCCACGATAAAAAGAAATTCCATACCATATCAGAAATGTACCCGCACATAAAATTGCACAACACTGGTAGATTGGCCAGTGCAGTGACACTGCTGTTTTTAAAGTCCTCAAATGCCCACAAGTACATCCATCTGTTAAAATCGTACAAAATTTACCCCTTTTTAACACCAGTGACGTCTCATTGTAATATGCTATACCAGCTTTAGCTATACTTATCTGCAGCAAGAAATCCCAGCCGCCTATCAACCATTTTGAAATTATTCCAAATTACATAGGACTTATTGGAAGCGCAAGAATCACGTCGACGTGGCAATGCAAAATAGGAAGGTCACTGTGTAATGAGACGCTGGAATCTCAGGTGCCAACATAGATTTGTACCAATTTTCTGATATCAGTATAATAATAATCATGTGCACATCTTTTGAAGTACAGAAGTAATATCAGAAAACTTAACCTGTATTCATTTATTTATTCATTTTCATAAGAAAAACAATCATATGTCTAGACAAGGCAACTATAAAACACCTGTAGGCACCCGTGTCCTGTGTTCTAATTGGATATTATATGAAAAATACTCCCGGAAACGTTGAGATTAATTCTGGATTTAGAATGACCTGCGTGTCTGAAAGAAACAATTACAGATAAGCACACAATGAGGAAATGCCATTGTATAGAAAAATATTGGTAAATTATACAACGGCAGAGATTATTTATATTTAAAGGGGATGTATCAGGATAACTTCAAACATGAATAAAACCATTTTTTTTATAATTTAGCATGCCTATATAAATTTACCAATTTGCCCCGCTTTTTCAAAAGAATATTTATTAGAATATGCTCAAAATAATGATAAAAAGGGATTTCCTAACTTTGGTCGTGCGCCTAGGTTAGACTAACACGGATTTGATCCGTTATATAGGTTTACACGGTTTATACGTTTCATCTATTAGAAAGTGTCCGAGTGATGATGTGAAGGTCGCCGAGTAGTATTTGAACGCTGTCCAATTTTAGAATGGAAATTTTGTTTCAAGGTTATCACTCCGATCTATATATTGATTTTGTCACATGTTGATGGATTTGACATACCAAACCATTCAGAGTTGATTTGTTAATGTTAAAGAGATGCGTTGTATCAAATTAAAAAATAAAGATATTCATAGCGTTTTTCACCTGATATACTCCCTTTAAGGGTCCTCCGTGGCTGAGTGGTCTGGGGCGCCGTCACAAGACCTCTCATCGCTTAAGTCGTTGGTTCGAGTCTCGCTCGCTCCAAAAACTTTATGTGTGAAAGTTTGTCAGTTACTTGCGGAGGAACGGTGGCTCTATTCAGATTCATCATAAGGTCTTCTTCCACCAATAAAACTAATATGCCACATATAACCTGAAATGTGTTGAAATAGGCGTTAAACCCCATTCTAAATAAACGTTTCACCTGAGTGGTACATATAGTATAATGGTGACCCATTGGTCATATATAGTCATTTTAAAAGCAGTATCATTATCATGAAACAATGTGTTACATTGAGTTTAATGCGACAGGCTTTTCTTTGTTGAAACGACCTCTTGTCAGATCGTAGGAAAATACATTTCGTTGCGCAATCCAATTGTTTTATTTCGCACAATTTAAAATATAAACACGGTCAACTAGACGCTAAAGTGTCTAGTTTTATTGGTGGCGGAGGACCTCAGAATTAACCTGTGTACAACCACCGTCCTTCCGCAAGTAACTGGCGAACTTTCTCTCATAAAGTTTTTAGAGCGAGTGGGACTCAAACCTACGACCTTAGCACTGAGAGGGTAACTGATCTTGAGACGGCGCAATTTTAAAAGGATCCCTGGACCTCATGTTAAAAATTTGAATTGAGTGTCAAACTGATGAAAAATATATCTTTTATGTGGATAAGCTACCTCAAACCAATAAAGCAAAAATAAATACAATAAAAAGAAAATACTACTTTAATTCAATTTTCAATTATTTATTGTTATTTACAGTAAATTTTTCCTTAAATGGCAAAAAGATGAAAAGCACAACTGTTATTTAACGTCTTTATTTTTTGACAATTTATGGAGTGCGTAGTCCAGTGGTAAAGCAACGGACCAAGATACGTGCCCTTTAATAAGACACTATACCCACTTAAGCTTAGTACTGGTTCTACCTAGAATGACTTTGAGCGTGGTTTGTCTAAGAACGTATCTCAAAGTCGAGGTAAACTAAATCTAATAAATTTCTCTCTCAAGACAGTCAATGATCTCAAATTAGAAAAAAAAAACAATCAGGAATATAGGAAATGGAAAGAAAAAAAGCAATACAATACGAATCACCGTAAAACCACTATTATTATATAGTTTTCCTGATTCACATGTTCAGGTTAGTTTTCTCTTAAATAGCAAACGTCAAAACATCACATCTGTTGCAATACAAACTACATGTACTAGACATTGAACGGCTTACGCACAAGCATGCGTGTCTCTTTATCAAACATTAACCAATGACTGCATACTTCCGTGTTTGTCATGTTAGACGCACATGTATTCTCGTAACACTTATTTAGTTTACTACTTTAACTGTGAAACAAGTTCTTACATTTTAGACAAATCACGTTCGAAGATTTGTTCTATGGAAAGAGACCCACTCAATGAATAAAGTGTCTTGCAGTGGGCACCTAACATAGCCGTGGTGGAGGATTGAATCCACGAAACTCCCGGGCTTGGATTCGATGCTCTACCACGACCACGAATTTGCGAAATATGACGCATTTTAGTCATGTATATGTCAACTGAGCTATTTCCCTTTATATAGAAGAAGCATATATGAGGGTGTCCACACATACTGGGGTAGTCTAATTTCATATTTTATCTGGCAGATATGTAAATTTAAGAACGAACTAGAGTTAGATGAAATTCATCAAAATTAGTATCGTTCTAAAACATAAATAAGGATCGAAAGAGGCTAAAAAAGAATCATATTTACATACATGGCAATTTCTTGAAAAAAATGAATGTCATATTTACAAACCTGGCTTTTTCTTTGAAAAATGAATTTAATAATTGCATACCTGTCCATTTCATGGAAAAATGAATGTCATATTTGATTCCTGGCCATTACTTTGAAAAATGAATGTCATATTTACATATCTGGATATTTCTTTGAAAAATGAATGTCATATTTGTCATATTTGCATAACTGACCATTTCTTGGGAAAATGAATGCCATATTTGATTCCTGGTCCTATCTTTGTAAAATAAATGTCATATTTACATATCTGGTTATTTATTTAAAAAAATTTTTTTGTGAAAAACGAATGTCACATATGCGTACCTGGCAGACATAATCAAGTAACATAACCATATGGTGTGTTGTAATAGTTTACTTCTAGTTTCAAACTGGGAAATAAATAATGCAATATCCTGGTCTGCTTGGTTACTGATTACTGGAACATGATTTACTCGAATAAAACTGAGACAACAAGAACATTGGTATCGGTAAATTTCTCCACAACATATACTATCTGAATGATTTGAATAAATTATACCGCAACCGTTGTTTTTGTGACGCTGGTATTACAACGTAGGCATAATGCAGCCAGTTTTCATTAAGGTTGTATAAAGTTGAAGTCATACAATGGTGTTTTATTACGTGCCGATTTAAAATAAGTTTATCAAATTTGAATCCAGTTTCATTATACTTAGAGATGTGACTGGTACATACTTTGGAATAGTTTCAAGAATGTTGAGTTTAGCGGTCTCTCACCGCTGAGGTCTTGAGTTTAAGCCCACCGCATTCCTAAAGCGTTATGTAATAAAGTTTGTCAGTTACTTGTCGGAAAACGGCGGTTCTACTCAGATTCATTCAGAGGTGTTTTTGCATTCAGTAAAACTGGATATGCCATATATAAATATATATATATCCTCTCATGTGTTGAAAAATAGCACAGCATCAATAAATCTGTTGATTGCTACGTCAGTGTAACTGATAGTGGGATGGCGTACATGGAGATGACAGTTTATTTATACATATAAGGATTTTTTTCTAACTAAAAAATCGTAAGTTAATACCTTAGTTCACTGTTTACTTTATTGACATCTTACTGTAGTTCAGTATTTTACATTTTTTTATAACGTTGTACTTGATGACCTGTATTAAATCTACAACAGGCAAACGATGTAAGATGGCTTTCACATGACAACGCAACAAGGACTCTAAGCAAGTGCCTACCATCCGTACTTGCAAGCCTAGAAAGAGAAGCCAAGAAAAGAAACGATACACAAGCAATGGGTTGTTGTTGTTCAGTCATATCGCGACGGTGTCTACTTGAGACAGTATTCTAAGCGCTGTCACACTGGCGTATCTGGCTGCACACACATGGTATGATACCCCACCCAGTCACATTATACTGACACCGGGCCGACCAGACCTAGAACTTTCCTCTAAATGCTGAGCGCCAAGAGAGAAAGCTTCTAGTACCATTTTAAAGTCTTTGGTATGACCCGGCCGGGAATTGAACCCACGACCTTCCACATGCGAGGCGGACGCTCTACCGCTAACCACGCTGCGGTCTACAGGCAATGGGACTCTCTATGTTTATGCAGAAGCACAGTTTCATCGGATCTCTCATGATGATGCGTGACATTCCCTCACTTATCAGCCTTGTCAAAAGCTATGCAGGTTATTGATAATCTGTTATCGTATACATATTCAGATAAACCAAACTTAATAAACATTAAAAAGTAGTTGCATTGGCTTTTTTTGTGTCACATGTTTTAAGACAATATTTTATTTTATTGGTAGGCTCATGATGCAGTGTATACAACTGTTGGTCCAATGGTGAAAGGGACAATTGCCATCATGCAAGGGCTGAATACAACTTCAGGCGAGAACTTCTCATCACTCGGTGTTGTCATGGAGAACGTTCGTAGGGAAGGATTCAATATCAAGGTTATCACTGAAAAGGAGCTTGAAAACTTCAAGACAACAGTAAGTGTCTGTTTTCTACTTGACATCCACATTTATTTATTTTACTTTTTTAATTTTTTTCTACTTTGTTTTTTAACTTGATGCGGACAGTATTTGTTTATAAAAAGGTACATGATTGACTACTGGGTATACATTTTTTTGCTTTAATGTCAGATCCACTTTGAAGCACGATTTCCAAACTTATCCCTCATACAGCACAGTATCAATTATGATTTAATTGTTATTCTATTTTGCGGGCGTTGGCCCAACACTTCAACCTTGATGACAAAAGAGCCGTTGAGAGTGGAAGTTGGCCAAGGCTACAGTGGTAAATGACCCATTTTCTCAAGATGCAAAGGCAGACAAGATCATGCAGTATGTGATCAGCTTGGAACAGTCCCACCCTACCCTGTACATGATGCCAAGGCAGACAAGATCATGCAGTATGTGATAAGCTTGGAACAGTCCCACCCTACCCTGTACACAATGCCAAGGCAGACAAGATCATGCAGTATGTGACCAGCTTGGAACATTCCCACCCTACCCTGTACACGGTGCCAAGGCAGACAAGATCATGCAGTATGTGACCAGCTTGGAACAGTCCAACCCTACCCTGTACAAGATGCCAAGGCAGATCATGCAGTATGTGATCAGTTGTGAACAGTCCCACCCTACCCTGTACATGACGCCAAGGCAGACAAGATCATGCAGTATGTGACCAGCTTGGAACATGCCCACCCTACCCTGTACAAGATGCCAAGGCAGACAAGATCATGCAGTATGTGATCAGCTGTGAACAGTCCCACCCTACCCTGTACAAGATGCCAAGGCAGACAAGATCATGCAGTATGTGATCAGCTTGGAACAGTCCCTACCTACCCTGTTTAAGGTGCCAAAGCAGACAAGATCATGCAGTATGTGATCAGATTGGAACATTCCCACCCTACCCTGTACACAATGCCAAGGTAGACAAGATCATGCAGTATGTGATCAGCTTGGAACAGTCCCACCCTATCCTGTACATGATGCCAAGGCAGACAAGATCATGCAGTATGTGATCAGCTTGGAACAGTCCCACCCTACCCTGTACATGACGCCAAGGCAGACAAGATCATGCAGTATGTGATCAGCTGTGAACAGTCCCACCCTACCCTGTACAATGTGCCAAGGCAGACAAGATCATGCAGTATGTGATCAGCTTGGAACAGTCCCACCCTACCCTGTACATGACGCCAAGGCAGACAAGATACTGCAGTATGTGATCAGCTTGGAACATTCCCACCCTACCCTGTACATGATGCCAAGGCAGACAAGATCATGCAGTATGTGACCAGCTTGGAACATTCCCACCCTACCCTGTACATGATGCCAAGGTAGACAAGATCATGCAGTATGTGATCAGCTTGGAACAGTCCCACCCTACCCTGTACAAGGTGCCAAGGCAGACAAGATCATGCAGTATGTGATCAGCTTGGAACATTCCCACTTTACCCTGTACACAATGCCAAGGTAGACAAGATCATGCAGTATGTGATCAGCTTGGAACAGTCCCACCCTATCCTGTACATGATGCCAAGGCAGACAAGATCATGCAGTATGTGATCAGCTTGGAACAGTCCCACCCTACCATGTACATGACGCCAAGGCAGACAAGATCATGCAGTATGTGATCAGCTTTGAACAGTCCCACCCTTCCCTGTACATGACGCCAAGGCAGACAAGATCATGCAGTATGTGATCAGCTGTGAACAGTCCCACCCTACCCTGTACATGACGCCAAGGCAGACAAGATCATGCAGTATGTGATCAGCTTGGAACAGTCCCACCCTACCCTGTACAAGATGCCAAGGCAGACAAGATCATGCAGTATGTGATCAGTTTGGAACTGTCCCATCCTACCCTGTACATGACGCCAAGGCAGACAAGATCATGCAGTATGTGATCAGTTTGGAACTGTCCCACCCTACCCTGTACATGACGCCAAGGCAGACAAGATCATGCAGTATGTGATCAGCTGTGAACAGTCCCACACTACCCTGTACAAGGTGCCAAGGCAGACAAGATCATGCAGTATGTGACCAGCTTGGAACAGTCCCACCCTACCCTGTACATGACGCCAAGGCAGACAAGATCATGCAGTATGTGATCAGCTGTGAACAGTTCCACCCTACCCTGTACATGACGCCAAGGCAGACAAGATCATGCAGTATGTGATCAGCTTTGAACAGTCCCACCCTACCCTGTACATGACGCCAAGGCAGACAAGATCATGCAGTATGTGATCAGTTTGGAACTGTCCCACCCTATCCTGTACAAGGTGCCAAGGCAGACAAGATCATGCAGTATGTGATCAGCTTGGAACAGTCCCACCCTACCCTGTACATGACGCCAAGGCAGACAAGATCAACCAACTGCTGTTGGACTTTGGCTACCTACATCCAATGCTGGTAATACATATATATATTTAATAAAGCAACTTTTAGTTTTGATGAATCAATTTATTATTTAGGTACATCTTGATATATTATACTAGATGTTATCAATTGTCTTATATTTATTGTGGCTTTAAGTAAACTATCTCTTCTTATTTGAGACTGCGAGAGAGGTTTCTCAACCATGACGAGAGTGAAGATCACTCACAGGAACTCTCTCAGTAACAAGGTATTGAATGCTCTTCTTGCCATTTCAATGGATGGACCAAAAATAGAGGAATTCAACTTTGGTATATGTGTTGAAACCTGGCACAATGAGAAGGACAGGAAATCCTCATTACTGTAAGAAAAGATTGTGTGAAACAACTGTGTTGTGTTTTACTGTTTAAATGGAGAAAAAACATTAACATTTTGATTATTGTTCATCATAATCAAATTGATCTATTATTTTATTGAATCTGAAAAAAAAAAAAAATGTGTTGTTTTAATTTGGCACTGTACATTTAAATACACATGTCATATTGTATGTTTATTCAGGTCAGGATTCAGTTTCACCAAATTATATTACTTAACTTTTACTTAGATATTTGAAATCTTAACTGTAATTTGACTGGTTACTGGTCAATTCTTTAATCAGTGTCATTGAAATTCAGCGTAGTTGTATTGAAACCAATCTAAATCATGGTGACCTATACCTTTTTTCTAAACTAAAGGTTTTAAGTAGCTAAGTAACACTTATGTATGTTGGTGAATCTAAAGCCTTGTTTAATATAGTGCTGGTTAGAATGGTTATTCCTTCAAATCATTTTACAACGCGCAAAATGCTCTTACGCCTTAATTTTTTTCTGGGGAAAGCACTGCTTAACTTTTATTGCTATGCAATGATACTTGTGGAAGGAAATCGATTATACTCAGGTAAATGACCTGCAATGTGTTAAAAATGGCTGTATACTCCTGAAATGTGTTGAAAACGGCAGAAAACCACTAAAATGTGTTGAAAATAGCAGTAAAATCCTGAAATGGGTTGAAAATGACAGAAAACCTCTAAAATGTGTTGAAAATGACATTAAATACCCTAATATGTGTTAAAAATGGCAGTTAGCCCCTGCAATGTATTCAAAATGGAAGTAAACCCATAAAATGTGTTGAAAAAGGCAGTAACCAAGTAAAACTGAAATGTGGTGAGAAAATGACATTTAACCCCTAAAATGTGTTGAAAATGGCAGAAAACCACGATATGTGTTAATCTTAAGCATGCTATAACACACCTGAAACTGAAATATGTTTCAAATGGTAGTTAACCCTTGAAATGTGTTTAAAATGACAGCGAATCCAAGAAACATGTTAAAATGACAGTAACCCACTGAAATGTGTTAACTATGGCAGTTAACCACAATAACTTCAATTGAGTGATTGTTACATACGATTGTTGGAAATTATGTATACAAGAAATTATTCATACACGTACTTATCCTGCATTTTAATTCATCTGTAGTTTAAGTATAAGAATTAAACACATATACTCATACTTAATATATCAAAATATCAAATAAATTTGAAATAAATATGACACAAATAATTAAACAAATATGTTAAATCTACCCCATTTAATTGCAAAAATAATCTTTACAGTTATTATTCAATATAACTTCGTTTGCTCGAACACGAATGGCTCGAACAACACATATAGCTCGAGTCACTTATCTGGTCCCCGCTTAATTCCTATTTCAATGTATATATATATATGTACATGTATGGTATAGTGTTAAACAATACTTGGTTCGAAAAACCATTAACTCGAACTATTTGTCCGGTCCCGTCTGGTTCGAGCCATCGAAATTCAACTGTTTTGATAGAAAAATGATCGTTTCTTATTAATAATTTTAATGTAAATATGGTTTATAAAAATGAATTAAGCGTCTGAGAACCGCAAATATTGTCTATGTTTTTGATAAAACAGTTTATTTTTATGTTTCCCTGTAGGAACGAAAATTATACCGTTCCATCTTTATTGCATTGCAATGTAGGGTTTCGTATCAGCGTGTACGCTTTGAGCCAACGATTTCGTGCTAATCTGGACGAACCTGGGTGCGAACCTGATAATGCCAAATCTTCAATAACATTAATTAAATGTAGATCGTTCTTTTGTACGCTGTCAATTAAAGAATCACAGAAGACTAGGACGACGGGATGTCTATGACACGCCTCCAGGTGTAAGAAACTAATGTAAAAACGATAACCTGTAAATAAAGAGAAAAACATTGATGGACTATGATACAAATACCATTGAAGAAGAAATTGATATTACTCAATAAATGATATATAATGATATTAGGCATATACTGACGGTCACTGAAAAAGCACTATGAGATATACCCGTTATATTTCAATACTGCTTTACCTATTATTGTCAAAATTTAACAACATAAAATAAAGAAGTTTTTGAACTTTTGCGAAAGGCCAAAAGAAGAAACATTTGAAAACAAGTAAAATTGCCAATGCACACCATACATTAGCTTGGAGACACATATATAAACTTAAAAACACATCAATTTTACTAATATATGGGTCGATTGTAGCAATGAATTATTTTAAATTATTAATACTTATGATATTATACTTAAAAAACTTAAATATCCTTTCAGACTTAATCATTGTTGGCTATTTTTTAAAAGTGCTAAAGGCTTTTATGAACAGCTTAATAAAAATTATGAAGTCCAAACCTCAGTCAATAAATGGGAAGAACTTTGTACATAGAAAAATGCACATTTGAAAAGGTATATTCCACAACATGTAGGTTTGCAATAGGTTCTCAGTTACACTTTTCCAATTGAGAATTGACCATTGACTATGACAACTAAAACCTATTACAATAAAATTAAGGTTAAAGAAAATCGCCTTCGTGGTCCATGTCAGTAGGAAAAGACAATTCGCGTTTGCTGTGGACCTGCTTCGATGCTATTTATTTTTAAACAAATACGAGAAACTCTATTGTCAAAATATGTACCTTTATATTCAATGAAGAATAGTTCATTTTTAATATCAGAGAGTATTGTTGCATGGCAGATATGTTATTTTCACTCTAAAAGCAGGACACCATTTAAAATACATTTAGATGGTGTCCTACTTTTTCAGCCTATAAAATCGCTCACAGTTTTCAAATAAGAACATTCCATTTTACATAGAATGTCATGATCGTCGGTTAATGTTGACGTTTTTCCTTGGAATGTGATTTCCGTTATTAGATGTTGACCTACATTCTTAGAATGTAAAGACCGTCAGTAAATGTTGATCTTCTTCCTTTCCTCAGACTACCATGACCGTCAGTAAATGATGATCTTCTTCCTTTCCTTAGACTACCATGACCGTCAGTAAATGTTGATCTTCTTCCTTTCCTCAGACTACCATGACCGTCAGTAAATGATGATCTTCTTCCTTTCCTCAGACTACCATGACCATCAGTAAATGTTGATCTTCTTCCTTCCTCAGACTACCATGACCGTCAGTAAATGTTGATCTTCTTCCTTTCCTCAGACTACCATGACCGTCAGTAAATGTTGATCTTCTTCCTTCCTCAGACTACCATGACTGTCAGTAAATGTTGATCTTCTTCCTTTCCTCAGACAACCATGACCGTCAGTAAATGTTGATCTTCTTCCTTTCCTCAGACTACCATGACCGTCAGTAAATGATGATCTTTTTCCTTTCCGCAGAATAACATGACTGTCAGTAAATGTTGATCTTCTTCCTTTCCTCAGACTACCATGACCGTTAGTAAATGTTGATCTACTTCTTCAGTAAATGAAATCTCACAGGAACGAGAAAGTAGGTCAACACCTATGCCATTTAAACGTTACATGGAATTCCATATAACTTCTTACACATATGTAAAAATCAAATCAGTTGAATTGAAAATTAAAATAATCTATGTTATACTATAAACATGCATTGTTTCAGTGAAATAATACGGACATTCTGAAAAGGAAAATTATGCTATACCTCATCTACCTTATAGGGGAAATACGTGGTCCGGTGGTAGAGCACCGAACCCATGATCGGAGGGTCGTGGGTTCAATCTTCCGCCACGGTAATGTGTGGTGTCCTTGAGCAAGACACTTTTCCGCATACGCTTAATACAGGTCCTAACCAGGAAGACTTCGAGCATGATTTGCCTAAGTTGTAAGAACTTGTTTCACAATCGAAGTAAAATAAATAAGTGGGAAATACATTATCGTGATAGTGGATGCAAACGGATGGTACGAGTTATCGCGCACGCCAAAGGTCGCACGTTCGATCCAAGGTCAATGCCATCGTATAATCAAACCTTGGTTATTTTTTTTTACCCAGATCCCGACTCGGTACCATTTCATATTAACTGAATAAAAACTTCGAAATGGCGCTCAGGTTAAATATCGTAAAAAAAAACAACTCTACCTTTGTCCCAGCTTTCAAATCCAGCCATTAAACTGCAGCGATCCAACCTGGATAGATATATCACACCAAGCAGTATACCTTTAAGTATGGTCAGGAGGCAGCCAAACAGTCCGACGATGATGTAGAGGATAAAGAAAAAATAGGACGCGTTGTGATAAAGTTTCCTAAAAAAACAATACATATTAACGTATTAAATTCAGTGTCCATATTTGCTTGTTTATATTATGTTAAATGTATGCCATATAAGTTGGTGAAAACACGTGTATTTAGAATAAATCTAAATTATAAACCACACTATGTTTAAATTAAATCCAACCATCCGGCCAACTTTTCACAAAACATCTCCTGCTATGTATTTTTTTCCTTTTAGTTTATTTTAGTTTATGCTATAGCTAGTAATTGATTATACAGCAGAATATCGATGCTCGAACCCAAAGGGACTTGACAAAATAATTTGGGTTAATAGTTTTTCGAGCCAAATTATTGTTCAACATCATACCATACATGAGTACACATCGAAATAAGAATACGGCAGGAAGCAGATTGGCAGTTCGAGATATAGGTGGTGTTCGAGTAATACGTGTTCGAGCCAACGAGGTTCTACTGTAGTTCAATTACAAATAAAGCTCAGAGCTTATATGAAGTGTTCTCGAGTTCGCATCCTACGTAAACACATATAAAGGAAAAGACATATGAGCTATTAAAGCTTTTATGTCTTCTGAATCCTTCTCACTTGTAATTTAATTAAAATGTACATTAAATGTATGACTACCATTGTGAATAAAATAGTGTTTGAACTTTTTATACGATCGTGGTGCCAAGGTTTTTATGGTTTAATATTTCGTTACGAATAGCCAGAAGTCTACATATAGAACCTGATACACGTATCTCCCGAATCAAGTATATTAATAGCACAGAATGCCCAATAGTGAAACATCGGGTATTTCCGTATCCTCCGTATAATACACCTCGTGTATAGCTCTAGAATACACCAACACTATTTGCCTGTGTTACAAGTCTGTGTTCATTCGCGTGAAAGTAACAAATTATATATCCGTCATTAAATTGAATATATGGCGTTATTATATCGATTTTTTTATTTAAACACTCGACATGGGTCATGTTTATAGGAAAAAATTCTTCTGCCCAGACAGTAAATAAAAGTATCTGGCACAACTTCCACAAAGGTTGCACAAGGAGACCGCCATTTTATTTGATCATGTGACTGAAAGTAGTTCCAAAATGGCGCCTTATTATGTCAGAGGTCTATTGGGTAGCATAAAGGCCGAGGTGATCAGATTGACAGAATGCCATGTGTGTATGTATAAGCGTTTCTTTACCCTCACTCTTAGCTCCAGGCTTTTTGACGAGCACAGAATGCCGTGCTACAATTCATAGCTATTTGAACGCTTACTAAAACTGTGAGGTCATTCAGACTTTTACTGAAGCAACCAATCTACGTGCTCGTATGTGAATTTTTCAAAGTCAAATTCACTGGCCAATCAGCGTCCTCCTACTATATATATATATATATATATATACATATATATTGATAGCTGCTAGCTTATCAGCGTGATCATTAGCAATTGTTATTTAACGGACCCAATCGGCAGAACTGCTCGCCAAAATGACCAGTTCAAAGCGCGAGGGTAAATAAAAACTTGACTTGAACTGGGTCCGTTCTACAGACTAAATAGCCAATAATTTATGCTTTGAACAACTGGACACAGAACTATATTTTATTTATTTTTTTGTCTTGAACGTAGATAATTATTATATAATCTTGAATAAAAACAAGTTATCAATCAAAAAAAGTTATCATAACTATAGAAAAAATTATTATAAAGTAAAACATGACGAGGTAAAGGCTACAAAATACGGACACACCTATTGTCCAGTGCAAGAACCGGTTTCTTTTTAGTCTTCCCTGATTTCATTGTGACTGTTCGTGTTTGAAGAAACCCCCGAGAAATCAACGGTCGAATCCGGATGAAACTCTGTGAAATTACTACTCCAATTCTGGAACAAATGATTATTATATTGCGTTTAATGATTCTTTTAGACAGATTTTTATCAAATAAAGTTTCAAACCAAAGCTGTATTTTGTAAAACAATTTATTGCTTACTGCAATTTACCAATTATAGGTGATGTTATATAAATGTTTTAAGGGTCGTCAGTGGCCGAGTGGTTTAAAGCTCTGTCGTTTAATGAATACTTACCTTTAACCACTTTGCTCGTGCAGATCGGTCTAAAACTTTTATGTGCGAAAGTTTGACAGTTTCTTGCGGAAAGACGATGGTTTACTTAGATTCATTCTGGGGTAGATAGGTTGGTAGGTAGGTAGGTGGGTAGTTGGGTAGTTGGGTAGGTGGGTGGGTGAGTTGGTGGTAAATTGAGTGAAGTGAGTGAGTGAGTGAGTGAGTGAGTGAGTGAGTGAGTGAGTGTGTGAGTGAGTGAGTGAATGAGTGAGTGAGAGAGTGACTGAGTGCGTGGGTGGGCGGGTGTGTGAGTGAGTGAGTGAGTGAGTGAATGAATGAGTGAGTGAGAGAGTGAGTGAGTGAGTGAGTGAGTGAGTTGATCAGTGGGTCGGTGAGTCGGTGAATCGGAAAGTTGATTAGTGGGTTTTGGTGAGTGAGTAATTGAGTGAGTGAGTGAGTGAGTGAGTGTGTGAGTGAGTGAGTGAGTGATTGATTGAGTGAGTGAGTGATTGAGTGAGTGAGTGAGTGAGCGAGTGAGTGAGCGAGCGGGCGAGCGAGTGACTGAGTGAGTGAGTGAGTGAGTGAGTGAGTGAGTGAGTGAGTGAGTGAGTGAGTGAGTGAGTGAGTGAGTGAGTGAGTGAGTGAGTGAGTGAGTGAGTGAGTGAGTGAGTGAGTGAGTGAGTGAGTGAGTGAGTGAGTGAGTGAGTGAGTGAGTGAGTGAGTGAGTGAGTTGATCAGTTGGTGAGTGAGTCGGTGAGTTGGTGGGTTTTGGTGAGTGAGTAATTGAGTGAGTGGGTGAAACCTTGGTGTCTGGTTAACCTTTCAGGATCCCAGGAAAGAGTGATTATGCTAACTAATAATCTGTACGTGCTCAGTGGTACATACATAAATATGACGCTAAATTTCAAAACAAACACATACCATAATCCCACAATACCGCCCTGTAAATGTATCTGCAATACTGTTGAATTAAAGATAATATCATGATTGATCATTTATGACGCTTATTTTTTGCAAAGACAAACAAACGTCTTGACAGTTTGTTCTGTAAAATTGTTTAGAAGTATGCTTTGATTGGGTAAGGCAGACCACACATCCAATACGGCATATAAACATGTGAACCGTGTTTTGACACAAAACGTTATAAGAAGCTATAAAAGTGAGTGTGAAGGTCTGTTTCAATTAATAACTTTTATAAAGATTCAAACATCTACTTTTTTCAAACAAAAATTGTCACTACGCTCTCAAAACTATGAATTCATAAGTACCAAAACTTCATACCGACGTTTTTGTGTACATTAAAAAATGTTGTACTGCTATAAATGGCAAGTTCTGTCTTTTTCCAGACTGAAACTCAATTAGAAAAATAAGTTTATAAAAAACATTGTTTTAGTTAATTAATATGTAAAATAAACATATAGATTTCAGAAGAGATGATAAGACATTGGTAGGCAAAATACTTACACTATATTCCCTATTGATACCAGAAAGAAACGTGGCATCAAATTAAAAATGGGAAGAATAATCAAGACGGCCGGTACAACGCACATGATAAACAGTGTTATGAATATCACAATAAAACCTGAAAAGCAGAAAAAATAGTTATAGGGATATATATATATATATATATATATATAAAGAGACAGACAGACAGAGAGACAGAAAGACAGACAGAGTGACAGAGACAGAGACAGAGGCACAGAGAGAGAGAGAGAGAGAGAGAGAGACAGAGACAGAGACAGAGACAGAGAGACAGAGACAGAGACAGAGACAGAGACAGAGACAGAGAGACAGAAACATAGACAGACAGAGAGAGAGAGACACTCATAGATACATTGTTATCAAATTTCTATGTGATCTTGAAAGAGAAAAATAGAAAGAATTTATGCAACTGCAATACATTGTCGGATAAACAAATGAAAATGAAATTTTAATTTGCCAAACACATTATGGTAAATCATTGTTCATGAGATATTTCTTTCAAGTCAAGACTTACCTATTTCATGAATAAATTTAATACTGACATAATTATATCTTACGACTAAATTCGCACGTGATTCGCTAAAGGATCACGGATTTCAATATCGGTTAATTTATGTAGTTTTTTAATATAATGGGGGGTGGGGTAGGGGGTAGTATTGTTGGTTGAGAAAGACATAATGAGTGCAACCACTGCACTTCCGCAAGTAACTGGCAAACGTTATCGTATAAACGTTTCGGACCAAGCCAGGCTCGAACCCACTACCTCAACGGTCAGAGGAGCATATACGTTGATATTAGATCATGTATGTAGTAAGTAATAATCATGCTTACCCCATAAAATATATGCGATTTGAGACCCCGCGTACGCAAAACTATCAGACTGAAAAGTATAATAAATATAAGCTTAGTAAA
The DNA here is from genome assembly GCA_029582155.1 of Panopea generosa. Taxonomy (NCBI): domain Eukaryota; kingdom Metazoa; phylum Mollusca; class Bivalvia; order Adapedonta; family Hiatellidae; genus Panopea; species Panopea generosa. The sequence goes on along the minus strand of CM055900.1, from coordinate 17,086,582 downwards.
TGCATAAAAAAGGCATATACAGTGTTACAAGTTAAAATCAACTCATAATACAACACAAAATCAGGATTGCTTCTTAAAAATAAGTTTTACACATTTGTACACATCGATTTTAAAAATGAATAAGTTTAAACTGCAATCGGAACATCTCTCGGCCATTCTTATAACATTTATATCGTACGTTAGCGGAAAGTTTCAAGTAGGAACTGTCATGATAAGAATGAAAACTTGTTGAAAGCAACGCTAAACACCATATTACAACAGCTATGACAACGACAACGACAACGACAACGACAATGACGACAATGACGACGACGACGACGGCAACAACGGCAACGACAACATGGTGATATCAATTCAAATAGCAACCCTGTTGTTATAGTAACATTCTCCCAATAAAATATGTACGAATAAGCTGGTACCCTTACCAGAATATGTGCCGGAGGATATTTATCCAGACCCAACACGATATGTTTAAAATCTCCTTTATACAACCGTTTTGTATTGGTCCTGTAGTTGGTGAGGATTTGAAATATTGACACCACAATAAACAGGGAAGACAATATGAAGGATATGAATAGAGAACCTGCAAAACAATCAATAAAATAATATGATTATAGTTAAATTAATCATTAAACAAATAAGACCATTTTAAGCGATAAATAAACATCTTTAACAACGTTAGAATCCTAAACACGTGTTTGCACTATTAATCATGTATGTGCACATGTATTTTATTATTTTTATTATTATAGATACTATAATAACAATTATTATTCCTAAATCTATATTTATTATCGTTGTTATTATAATTATTGTTATAGTATTATCATAATTTATTACTTTAAAATTATATAATCATTAATATTATTATAATAATATCATTATTTATATTTTATTATCATTTCTAAAATATTTATTTTATCATTATCATATAATAAATATTATAATTATAATTTATTATTATTATTATTATTAATATTATTCTTATTATTAATAATATTATAATAATTATTATTATTATTATTATTATCATCACTATTATGATTATCCTTTTAATTGGTATATTTGTAGAGCGTCCGCCTAGCATGCGGAAGGTCGTGGGTTTGATCTCCGGACGGATAATATCAAAGATTGTAAATTGTACTAGAAGCTTTAAATGCTCGGCGTTTAGCATTTAGAGGATAGTTCTAGGTCTGATCGACTCGGGTCTGTACAATGTGGGCGGGGTATCATACCATGTGTCTGCGGCATGGTACTCACGAATGGCAGCGCTTAGCGGCGATAAGACTGAAAAATTATCACAATACAACAACAACAACAACAACAACATATTTTGGAAAGAGGGCATAACTCTGGGCTGGGTTTCAAAATATTATCTTACGCTTAAAATCGCTGTATCAACTTTACAATATCCTCGTGCGTTCAAATTTTGATCGACGTTTAAAACGAGAACATAAATATTATATCATTATGGCATGATTATGGCCAATATTGGGTTCATTTGGTTGAATATTATATCATTATGGCATGATTATGGCCAATATTTGGTTCATTTGGTTGAATATTTAATATTATGAATTATTGTTGGTTTACGTGTATGGCAAATTTTGGCAACTGCAACACATGTATAAAGTATATACGCAGGGCCCGATTAGCTCAGTTGGTAACGCGTCTGTCTATCAACCCAGGTCGTGAGTTCGAATCCTCACCCGTTAGCTGTCTCCATGATGATTGATATACGACATTATGTCTCATTATCATTCGTCTCTCACCGCTGATTCAAGTGGGAAAGTTATCATTTACTTGCGGAGATGGGGTGTTCTCGAGTCTGGTTATCATTCCAAATTAGGTCTATTAGCCCTCGTTGGCATAAAAATAGCGCTAAATATTCAATCAATCAATCGATCAATAAAGTACATGGATAACCTTTTGCTAATTAGATCATATCAGTTTTAAGAAAAAGACAATATCATATAATACATTCCATTACTATTGGACAGTTAGAAACACCAATCGCTGTTGGAAGACCGTTATCGATCTGTTCAGTGTATTATTTGTAAACGTTTTAAAAATTGCATTGTAACGAGCAAACATATACTACAACGTAAATATATTTAGCTTTAGTAAGCAATGCGGAACTACATACCCGTAAAAGAAGATAACACTTTATTTGTTTTAAAATTTATATAGTCGTTAAAGGGACACAATGTAAATGGTTTATAAATCTTAGTACATAATTTTGGCGAACTGGGATATACTAATATTCGTGTTTGGTGTAAACATATTTTATTTTCAGATTTTATGATAAACAAGTACACAGTATATAAATGTACAAAATGTGAAGGATTAGAACGGAAAAATACAATTATTATTTAGTTCGTTTTCCTTTTGATATTTAACCGCCTTAAACTAACCTTAACTCGTCTCAGCCTTCTATATTAAAGGAGAAGTACTCGCGCTTGAATTTGGAAATACGAAGGACTTATATTGCGATTATTTTACGTGTTTAAAACAGTATAAAACACACCTTACATTTTATGCAAAAGAAATCAGTTGCCTGTGAAATTTGAGTGATTAATTTGCCAAATTATAAATTATTGGCCTGCTATTTTATAAATATTTAGTAGAGATGTAAGTTTCCTATCCTTCTTTATAAGTCCTTAAAAAGGTGACAGCTACGCTTACTTTGATGTAAATGACATGAAAGGATTAAGGTTCATTTAGTTCACAGATTTTAAAAATGCAATCTAATAAAACATTGTTTTGGAAATTGCAAAGTTTGATGAACCATTGTATTTTTATAATAGGATTAGTACCATCTATCGGGAATTAGTAAACAAGTATAACAAACATAGTAACTATAGTAACTACGGTGGCGAATCCACGTAACCCAATGCTATGAAATCAGATTAAAAATGCCCGCTTAAGGTAAATTCTTTTGCAGATAACTTAAACTTTCTCAGGGCGTATTTCATGAAAATTCACAGAATGCAAACTTCTTGAAAAGACGAATACCGTGTGTATAGAACAATCACTGCTATAAAGTGGCCGTGGTAAAAGATACAGCGGCGTTTTTAGCTCAGTTGAAATGGTATGGTGGGAATGATATACAAAATACAAACTATACGCCGGTTGAATTTTGACAAATAATATGCGTTTGCATGGGCACTTGATTGCGCCATTGGTTCATCTCTCTACAGACGCTTCATTGCAACACCTAATAATTGGACGTGTTTTTAAAACACACAATTTACAAATACATATGTGCGCGCAACATATCCATATTGATGCTGTATCTATGCCTACGTAAGTGGTTAACAACATTAAAGGACTACTTGTTTAAGGCATAGTACCAACATTGGCAAAAGGAAGTGCTTCCGTGGGATAGTTGCATAATGGCGGTTATAAATAATCCTTGTTTCTTCTTTTTTAAAAATGCATTTTTCCTTATTTTAATGCTCATTTTTTTTATTTGAATGGCATTATTGATATATTTTGAACATTTGGAAAGCATTGTCATGTTTGAATTGTGAATTTTGAAGAAAAAATTGATACTTGGAAATTTGGGTATGAATACATGATTTCGGAAGTTTACTTTCACTTTGTCAACAGTGTACACACTGAGCAGAAAAAAAATCTCTTATATGACAAATGACCCTTCCTTTTCTCATCATATTTTGGTAGTGCAGAGGTTAACAATCAGTTATATGTAAGTTTCACTTCTTTCATTGGGTCTCTCTATGAATGACAAGTGTTCAATTTTTATTATTAACTATAGAATAAAGAACAAAAATAAATGGTGGGATTACACCTTAACAGCGTCTCTTTTTATGATGTTACGTTTTGGGGATGAGCGAGGCTAGACGCAACGGTAAAACAAGGATACACACCCCTTGCCACTAGTGGTGTTTTTTTTCTACAGACTTGAGTTACTATAGAATGTTCCGCCGTGAGAATTATATGGACAATATATATGTTTAATTCAAACGAATTAACACGTTGTTTTTGTTGAACGCAAGTGATGTGTATTTATAAACCGTGAGCATCGAATAGTACTATCACCATAAAAAAACCACTTTTTTGTACGTCACTCTTTCCTACGGTGTCCCGCTGGAGTCACTGCGGCATATTTATTATTTTAGGTAAAGTCAAAACAACGCAACGATGGTGAAACGTTGAAAACTACGATGTTGAGAAGTCAAAACTACGATCATGGTGAAAAGTCGTAACAATGAAACTACGATGGTGTAAACTAAAAACTGAATAATGTCGACTTTTCACCATCGTAGATTAAACTTTTCACTAGCAACTTTTCACCATCGTAGTTTTGTTGTTTCGATTTCTTAATTTAATAAATATGCTGCGATTGCTCCACAAGGACACCGTACTTTCTACTATACAAGCAAACATATCGTCGGTGAAATTCAAAAACCACGTAAGTATAATTCAATGACTTTTCAGGAACGCGAAAAAACTATTTAATTTTTTTCGTTTCTTTCCTATTAAAGTGACATTTAGGACTGGAACACAAATAATCTTTCTTTTTTATCTGAAGTAAACCTTTTCAGGACATGAGCACCATTTGCGCCGTTATCAGACTTACGAGAATTTCTACCATAATTTTTGAAACATAAAATGATGTACATGACATACGAGAAATTCTAACTGAGTTAGTATGTCAAAAGCGTATTGTACGCGTTAATCGTATTTAAGACCAATTACAATGTTGTCTATACATTTTTTTATAAACAAGCGACGCCATGTGCAAAGATTGTATAGCTCTTCAGTGATATAGAAATTGTATATCTGTTATATTTAAATATTTTCTGTAGAAAAGACTGACAATATCGGACTCATGAACGGCCTTGCAAAACAATTACTGTTTCACGACATGTCGTAGATAATGATTAATAAGAAATAGTTAATAACATCAGAAAATACCAAAACTGTGAACAATAACTTTATTAAAGAATAAAATCCTGTAATCACTAAACATTATCTAATGTTTCAGGCGATAAAACATAAACGACATAACATTGTTTGTGTAGAGAGTTTCTAGTGTCTGCATCTAATGAAAACGGGCAGACTTGTGGAATAGTATACGTAGCATGCCTTTACTCATACGTTCTGTTCTGTTCATGACTTTGATACAATCCATCAAAATTTAATGCAAAAAGAACAGTTTAAATGCATGTGAATACTGTAACACTACTTCTACTGCATTGTAAAAAGTAAGAAAATTGGCTGTTTAGTGAAGAAATGTGAGCAAAGTCATTACGATGCAAACGGAACAGTTATAATAAATTTGTTCACATTGTTTTCTTATAATCACTGTTCCGGTGCATCATAATGACTTTGTTCACTTTTTTCAATTAACAGCGAAGTGTCTATATACCTTTGGTTTTTGTAAACATTTTATATACATGTAATGCACCCTTAAACATAAATGATATCGTAGTGATAATAACATTTGATAACTGAAACAATCAGTAGAATGCTTAACAATTAAAACTTAATCCGCTAACTCACTTGCATATTAACAATATGACCACATCATCAATATACCATTGTGCTTTTAAAAGTAAAGAAATACTTCGAACTGCCTAATTAAAAAAGCGAAAGTATACCATTTTATGTGGAATACGATACATCATATTAATGGCGCACATTTTAAACGGGAGTTTAGTGCTTTTAAAACAACAAACTTGATAACTGGAACGATTAAAACGTTAAAAGTTAAATTTAACATTTAAACTGGCAATAGTATACAATATGTGTATTATTGTGCGTATGCAGTGGGACATGAGCGCACAGTCTAGATACAGACGTTTACATTAATATAAAACTATCATTAAACTGTCAGGTCAATCTTGGTTTCACGGACAGAGTTCCATTTCAAAGGTAAATGTCCCCTTTTACGGTTTAAGTATACAACAAACTGTCATAGAAAGCATGATAATCTTGTGGAATGCAGGTCTTCAGTTGCTGTAGGTGGTCATACTTTGAGTTTTTAATCTTTAAGGGGCCTGTGTACAGCGGCCCTACTTTATCATGTACTGAAGGTTTCCTAGCATGCCTAGCCTGTGGCAGGACAGTGTAACGCTCATTAAAGCTAAGTTTGTATTGAACTGTACCGTCTGGTAAGTATCTGAGCTCCCTTATATCTGACACAACCGGATCACCAACCCCTTTTCCTGGCCTAATTGTGTTATAGTACTGTAGTGAAGTAAAATCTCTGAAAAACTCGTGACTAAGGTACTTCACATCGTACGGCTGTTGTGGTCTAACTTCGCGTATCTTTTCAACATAGTTGGATGGAGAATAGATAGGTCTTTTGCGTATTTTCTGTTCTATAGAACTGTGTACGAAGTCCACTTCCATTTGTGTATGCCCTTTTTCAAGAATTTTCTGTGATATTACAACATTATGTTTAACAGATGCATGAAGTAATGTATTAGCTAAAGTGGAATTTCTGTTTTGGTATCCACAACCATCTGAAAAAAGGATAATCTCTTCTAATCCTGGCTCTATTGAATCTTCTATCAAGTCATAAATGCATGAAGCAAAACTATTTGCGGTCAAACCACATTCACCTTCATGCCAAAAATAACATTTTACCTCTTTCGATGCCAAGTTATATGTCGTGAAATTGTGGCAAGCGAGTTTTGTTTTAAAATAGACTGCGCTTGCTTGAATTGATGGGCATAACAACACAGACTGAACGTCCATTGTAAACACTTTGATTTTGTTATTTTGTAGTGCTGTTTGTTTATCTTTCATTTTTTCAATTCTTGCAGAATCCTTTCTACTCACATGCACTTGATACTCTGCATCTGCAACATTGTTTGTTTCATGGGCAACGCACACGTCGCATTGATCCTTTTTCGGCCGAAAAAGTGATAAATTCATCAGTCGAAATATCTTTTGAAGAGTCATATTCGAAACAGGAGTTATTTCATTTGAGGAGCAATATTCCTTGTAAACGCGATAAAGATCTGCAAATGATTTGTATTCTGGTTCTAGGTATTCCCTGTCTGAAGACGCTCTACAGTAGTGAGATGGCATCTTTGGCAACGCTTTGAGAAATCCTCTAGCCTGATTTACATGTGGAGATTCATATTTTGGTGACTGGGGGGTAGTATTTCCTGGCATCCCATGATCATTCAGAATATTCATCCACCAGTATAATGTATGTTCTCCGATGCCTAACGTTGAAAGAAACATGTCCTTGCATACGGGCACCTTCAGTGATCCATTCCTCAAACTATATCTGTATGTATATTTCCTTCTACTTTCTGCTTGCTCAGAGCTTTTTGTTAGAGTCGTACATTGCTCAACAAGTGTGGTTGCATATGCCTTCTTCTCTGACCAATTCATATTATTCCAGAAGGCATGATGCATTTCCTTTCTTACATTTTGCGTTATGAGCTCACACTGTCTGCTTTTTTTACATCTTTTTTTGCAATTAGGTTCACCTATTTTTTTTTTTTGCGGTCTGTCTTCTAAATATCTTTTATGTCCATCAAGTTTAGCAATTCCTTTGTAAGGCTTGCCTTCCATACGAAGTTTTTTATTCATGTTTCTAGCCCAGGTTTCAGGTTTGGCTAACCCACGTTTTGCTCTGGTCGTGTTCTTTTTCTGTATGGTTTCTAATCCATAGTCTGCTTCTACTACTTCGTCATGATCGATGGTTTCAGGAATATCAAGGTTTTGTTCTGGTTCAACTGGATTGTAGACTTCAGTTACGTTTCTATCTTGTACATAGGGTTCATTGTTGTTAATATCTTTAGGCACTCTGCCTTTCTTTTTCATCTTTGTTCGTTTCTAACTGGATTCTTGGCAGGACCAATCTGAATCACTTGCATGTTCATCATTTATTTTACTTGGCAACCAAGTTCTGTCGTTACCCGAATCGTCTGAATCGTAGAACATGGCCAGTTCCTTCTCAATGTGTGAGTCATCGCTATCTGTAGAATCATTTTGTGATTTCTCCTCACCTAGTCTGTCATCTTCATTATTGTCAGTATCTAGTGATTCATCGCAATAAACTTCAGTTTCATTGTTTTCATGACATGTTAATTTATTACCTTGAATTCTGCAGTGAATGTTTTCAGATCTACATTCGAATTTTGATGCTTCTGTCTGTTCATACACTCTGTCATCTTCTTCACATATTGTCTGTACTTTATCAGCCTTTTCACAAACAAGTATTGTGTTCACAGTGTCTCGTCTATCTTTCGTTTTATCAACTACTATCTCATTGATGATGTTTTCAATTTCAATACTTTTCTCGCCTGCTTCTTTCGTCAATTTATCTATTTCCATCTGCCTTTCAGAACTACAAATTTTTCTTGCAGCAGCTTCTGTCTGTTCATTCACTTTTTCATTTCTTTTCCGTTTATGCACGGGATCAGCTTTTTCACACAGATTTACTCTGGGTATTGCATCTTGACTATTCTTCATTCTGTTACACAATTTGTCATTGTTCACCTTTTCATTTAAGGTATTATTCTCTTTAATACTTTTATCGCTTTTTTTGGCGAACTTGTCTAGCGCCATCTGCACCATTAACTTTGCTCTCGAAGTCATTGTAAGTGTTTCTAGTTATACGAGTTTATTCCATATTATTATACTTATTATATAAGTTGTACTTATTTTCCATATTGCATTTTCCACAATAATAGTATGCTCCTACTTTTTCAGCTGTAATTCCCTCTGGTAGATTTTTAACACATTTCAAATGATATCGTAAACGACATGACCAACAGAATAACCAAATGTCACCGTTAATGTCACGCAGGAACACTTTATCTCCAGGCAACAAGTCATATTCTAGCTTCAAACTATTACATAGGCGAAGTTGGCACATTTCACAAACCCATTCATCGTCAGGCGGGCTCCCTGAAGACTCTGACATCTTTTAAATCTGTAAAAGACAAATTGTTTTTTTCTTTGTATTATTGTTTTTAAAGAAATACTAAGACCTTGAAAGAAACCTTTTTAATCTAAAAACTTTTGTTTTTCAAATCTCTGACGTAAATAATTAGGCAGAAACATAGAAACACTCGTGTTCATTTAAATTGTTCCCTATAAATGCCTGTTCGTATGGTTGGGGAAGTCACAAATTACAACTTACCTAAGGTACGAGGTTTTCGAATTTCACTTTTGGCATCCAATCAACATACGAGGTTTGCTCACATGACTAAAACTCCGTCTTTCTATTGGCTCCTTCTTACATGGTTTTCGTAGTTTGTAGAGTTTGAGATGCTGAATTCAATGGTCTAAAAATAGTTTTTGCGCGAAAATGGACTTACGCGGTTTTTGAATTTCACCGACGATATACTCTTGTGCGTGTAATAAGGACTCGTTTACCTGTAACTACCTCAAATAACGACGAGATTTGTGTCGTTGTTAAATAAATAACGCCATTTGTGTTTGATGCCACATTCTGGATTAAATCGTCAAGAACAGCACTATTATCATGTAACTTGATTAATACGTCCCCTATTACCACGAGTCTCACAGCAAGCTGTCAGAAAGAGAATAAAGAGTTATTGCCATAGAACTTCATTAACGCAACTATAATATATGGATTTGTATGGCAGGCCAAACTTTACAATATTGTTTTAAATTAACTCTTTTTATTGTTCAAACTTAACATTTGCGTTGTTAAATTGTACATATATGGTGTTAAATGCTATACATATGTTGTTCGTTTTAATTTTTATTGTTAAATTAAGACGATAAATATAAGAACAACAACATATAAAATTAACGTACATAGCAATTGCATGATATGTGTTGAGAATTGAATCAAAATGACCTCTATATAGTGCTTGATTTTATAATGTGATTTAATTAAACAAAATACACAAGGCCCACTGGTTGAGTAGACATTTAAAATGAACAAGTAATTTGTAAAGAGCACAAAATGAGACGGGAGTGGGGGAAATGTGTAGTAAATCAATGTACAATCAACCCTGTGTTAATGGTCACCTCAATTAAGCAACCACTTGTCTCAACCAGCCACGATTTCTAATTTTAGTTTTAATCACCCTGTATTAAGAGTCACTTTCCTTAAGAGCCTTTTTCTTATTTCCATTGAACAGTTGCTTAAGACAGATTTGGCTGTATATGTAACGTTGAATACGATCGCTTTAGTTTACGTGTAGCCAAAAGAAAGTGAATGAAACGGCTGATGCAAGGAATTCCATTTTTTAAATTTCTTTGACTGAATAAATATGTTTCAAATATAACAGAGGTGTTAAGTGACCAATTGGCTTTAAGCGCCGTCTCAAGATCACTTACCTCTCATTGCTGAGGTCGTAGGTTCAAGTCCCGCTCTGTCCGAAAACTTTATGTGAGAAAGTTTACCAGTTACTTACGGAGGTCGGTGATTCTGCTTTGATAACAATGGAGCAGTTATTTGTTTTATAGTATAATTTAAGTTAATTACACATGATTATAAAAAGTTGCATATATAGTTCCCATTAGACCATTATAAATAAATTGCTAGATTATAATCAAATTTTTAAAAAAAAAATCAAAACGGGGAGGGCGGGAAGATTTTCTTTTTTCTTTTTTAAATTTTTGATGTTTTTTTTTTAAAAATAAAAGCGTGGGGCGGTATGGAAATTAGGGGGCGGGCGGGGATGATAATCTAGCAATTAATTTATTATCACCTTCTTTATTGGAAAAATAGTCCGCAGCTTTGCGTAAGAATTAATAATTGAAATAAAATGAAAATAAGATTAAAAAAATCATACATATGTATTTTATTTAATAAAAAAATCTTATTGAATATATTTTCCTGCAACACTGAATGTTGTCATTGTTTATTATCAAGTTCATACCTGATATGTACATATGGCAGTGACTGTAAAAATGCATATTATTCTTGGTGAATATTTGAAGGTTGGGTCGTTCTTATACATACACTTCAAAATTTGTCTCCTGAAATACATTTGTTTTTGTATATAATTATGAAGCGTATTAGAAACATTTAATCAAACTCAAATATAATTTCAAATTAAAATTTAAACTAAAATGAACACATATGAAAATAAACAGTAACCTAAGTAGTTGAAACTAAGTCTTTATCAAAATAGTATTTTATCACACGCCATGTCTTTATTAAATGGTCTTTACACAAATAAAAAAATATAAAATAATTTGCGTACTACTTTTGAAACTTAATAGTTAAAGATATTTAGGAGGAATTGTTTTCATGCGGCTTCCTTTCAGTGTTGTCTTTCTTATTGATATGATTCCACCATTGGCAACATGAAAAAATTCCGCGGAGTAGCCGCATAATGTCTTGTATAAATGATTCTTGTTTCTTCTTTTTTAAAAATGTATTTTCCTTTATTTAATGCTACTTTTTTATTTGAATGATATTATTGATGTATTTTGAACATTTTGAATGCATTATTGATGTATTTTTAACATTATGAATGGCATTATTGATGTATTTTGAACATTTTGAATGCATTATTGATGAATTTTTAACATTTTGAATGCATCTGACTGAAATATTAATTTAGAAGAAAAAAAATTATGCTTGGAAATTTGGGTACGAATACATGATTTCGGGAGTCTACTTTCACTTTGTAAACAATGCATACATTAAACAGAAAAATATCTCTTATTTGACACATGGCCTCTACTTTTCTCATCATATTTTGGCAGTGCAGAGGTTGGCAAAGAATAAAATGTGCATCTCTCTTATTTCATGTGTGTCTCTCTAACATGCAAACCATTTTTATTTACAACAGAAGATTATTGACGTTTAACATATTTTGTTATTTAAACATTGGAAATCACCAAAAATACTCCCCAAATAGTGTTTATCATTTCTCTTATTAAATACTTTAGGAATAAATATGTATATTATTCATGTCGGCCATCTTGGATTTCGGGCATTTAATTTATCTTTTAAGACTATCCTTTGTCTAATATGATTTCGACCATTTTCCCAATTTTCCCCATTACCCCGAGCTTATGTTTTAAACACTCGACTGCTCAGAGTCTAATAAGAATACATCTACCAGAAAATATAACACATCTTACTCTAGGGTCCAAACCGTGTATGCTTTTCCCATTTTTATTTGGGGGTAGGGGTGGTGTGTGTGTTTGTGTGTGCGTGTGTGTGTGTGTGTGTGTGTGTGTGTGTGGGGGGGGTGTTATTTGGCTTTCAGACTATAATTTTGTTTTCTGTTTATGATCAGATAAATCGTCAGCTTGTGCGTAATGATTCTACCATGATTGTTGAAAATGTGAAACGACCGTTCTTCGCCATTGAATTGGGATCGACATTAAGTTTGACAGCAATCGACAATTTAAATTTTAAATTTATCTACTACACTGTATATGACAAGAGTGTCACAAAGGATTGCATCGCTCTATTTTACAATGGTATTGATTTACTCTACTAGAGTTCTTCTTTAATTTTGATGTATAAACAGAAACAAGTTTTCAGGAAGTGATATGTCACAAAAGTGACAAAATACGCTCTGTTTCTTTGTGTTTTGATTGGAATTAATTTTGTTTTTATGAAAGTCTTTGTACTTACAGTTACCTTGAAACACGTCAGTGTTATGTTTCAATGTGTAAATGAAAACAATAACTGTTATCAAATAAAAACACTTTTGCAAAATAACTAATGCACGAAAGACGAATATACATCCACCAAAATGACGAGCATCGGCATATCAACAGTGACTGTATTCGTCAGAATCTTTATTAAATTCGATGTTTAATTGGAATATAGGTAGGTCGCAGCAGTAAATCTAAACAAGACAAAAAATTAAAGTTACACTAACTTTTTTACCGGAACTAATGGGATCCTGTAGCCAATACATTATTTACTTCTGAACAAAAATTACAGTGTAGAAAATATACATGCCGAATACAGCCTAGGCGTACACCTTACTTAATCGTTTGTAGTGTAGATGGTTCCGTGCCGCCGTCAGAAGCATTCTCTACCAATGAGTTTTGATACATTGACGTAAACAGCTGTCGCACGTACGACACGTTGTGTTCTGCTGCTAAACGCTTTCGAACTTCCTGTAGATATGGATTTATTTTGTTTTTAAGGTTTTTATTATTTCATAATACATACATTTTACAAATATATTTGATATATATCATACAGTTAACTTTTTTATATGAATGTATTCTATGAAATAATGTTATTATAAGAAGAGAAAGGAGGAAAAGGAAAAGGAAAAAAAGACGTGTAAGGTGCGTTACACTGTCAATTTGAATTAAAGCGGATTTCTTTTATTCAATATCTGTGACGTCACATTCGGGACTTAACTCCTTCATTGTGTCGTTCACTTTCTCATGAACGCTTACCCATGAATGTTTTATTTAATTTTCGTAGATTATGTAACATGATGCCTCTTTTCTCTGAATAGCCTACAAAGAACATATGACAACATTCAAACGAACGGTAAATACATTTTTGCTCGGAGATCTCCTGTCGTCCATTAAAATTTATTCCTTAACGTATAAGACTATATGGTAGCATAAAACATATTCAATAAAGCCATAAACTATGCAACAGTTAATGTTTTTTATATATTTCTAAATAATATTTTATCAAACAGAAAATGTTATTGGAACTTATTTTTGATATATCTAGCATACATAACGGACGATGCCATTAAGTTCCTTAACGGGCCATTTATATTCCTAATGAGACAAACATCAAACTCTTTCTCTCTTCGCTACATTAGGCAATGTTTCTAAACATATTGTTTACATATAATATGTATTGTAAAAAATATTCAGATTCTTGTATTGACAGTAATTAATATACATTTTCATATATAAATAGTATATTTTCTATCACAATTTTTTTTTAAACAACCGAGCGTCATAAAAGCATAAAGGGAAGTGCTTTCAAGGAAATATGATGTTGGCACTTAAACGTTAAGATAAATAAGCATCATTGTTAATTGTATTGCTTTTCGTTTTTTAACGATTATAAATGAATGTCCTTAAGCCGTGTATTAAGGTTTAACAAAACAAGTGTAATAAGAAGTAATAAAAAGAATAGATAAAAAGAAAACAATCCCCAACGAACCTTGATATTTCCAGAATGCTGATGCGTTCTATACTGTCTGAACAGCCAGATAATGCGTTTGATGAATATAAAAGCAAACTGCAGGATCAGGAACGATAGGCAAGCCAGTATGGGAATGCTTGCGGCAAAAGTACTGACCAGTACATCCTGAAGTAATCAAATAAAACATCCAGCTACAGTGTCCGACAGTTTAATACTGTGTCATACATGACGCACACTCACCCAGCTACAGTGTCGGACAGTGTAATACAGTATCATACACGACGCACATCACATCAAGCTACAGTGTCAGACAGGGAATTACAGTGTCATACATTACAATCACCTAATCCTGCTTCATGTCACACAGTGTAATACTGTGTCATACATGACACATACCTCATCCAGCTACAGTGTCAGCCAGTATAATACAGTGTCATACATGACACACACCTCACCCAACTACAGTGTCAGACAGTGTTATACAGTGCCATACATGACACACACTTTGTCCAGCTACAATGTCAGACAATGAAATATAGTGTCATACTTGTCACACACCTCATCCAGCTACAGTGTCAGACAGTGTAATACAGTGTCATACATGACACATACCTTATCAAGTTACAGTATCAGACAGTGTTTTACAGTGTCATACGTGACTCACACCTAATACAGCTACAGTGTAATACAATGTAATACAGTGTCATAGATGACAACACACCTCATCCAGCTACAGTGTCAGGCAGTGTAATACAGTGCCATACATAACACACACCTCATCCAGCTACAGTGTTAGTCAATGTTATACAGTATCGTACATGACGCACATCTATTCCAGCTACAGTGTCAGACAATGTTATACAGTGCCATACATTACGCACACCTCATCCAGTTACAATGTCAGACAGTGTAATACTGTGTCATACATGACACACACCTCATCAGCTACAGTGTCAGAAAGTGTAATACAATGCCATATATGAAACACACCTCATCAAGCTACAGTGTCAGACAGTGTAATACAGTGTCATACATGACACACACCTCATTCAGCTACAGTGTCTGACAGTGTAATACATGACACATACCTTATCCAGTTACAGTATCAGACAGTGTTTTACAGTGTCATACATGACACACACCTAATACAGCTACAGTGTAATACAATGTAATACTTTGTCATAGATGACAACACACCTCATCCAGCTACAGTGTCAGACAGTGTAATACAGTGTCATATATAATACACACTTCATCAAGCGACAATGTCTGACAGTGTAATACAGTGCCATACATGACACACACCTACAGTGTCAGACAGTGTAACACAGTGTCATACATGACATACGCCTCGTCCAGCTGCAGTGTCAGACAGTGTAATACAGTGTCAAACATGACACACACCTCGTCCCGCTACAATGTCTGACAGTGTAATATAGTGTCATGCATGACATTCACTTCGTTCAGCTACAGTGTCATACATGGTGCACACCTCATCGAGTTGCTGTGTCAAACAGTGTCTGACAGTGTCATACTTGACACACACCTCATCCAGATACAGTGTCAGACTGTGTAATACAGTGCCAAACATGATAAACACCTCGTCCAGTTACAATGTCTGACAGTGTAATACAATACCATACATGACACAAACCTCGTCCAGCTACAGTTTCAGACAGTGTAATACAGTGTCATACATGACACACACCTCATCCAGCTACATTGTCAGACAGTGTGATACAATGTCATATATGACACACACCTCATTCAGCTACAGTGTCAGATAGTGTAATACAGTGCCATACATAACACACACCTAAACCTGCTTCGGTGTCAGACAGTGTAATACAGTGCGATACATGATACACACCTCAACCAGCTACAGTGTCAGAGAGTGTAATACAGTGCCATACATAACACACACCTCATCCAGCTAAAATGTGTTAGACAGTGTAATACAGTGTCATACATGACGCACACCTCATCCAGTTACAGTGTCTGACAGTTTAATACTGTGTCATACATGACGCACAGCTCATCCAACTACAGTGTCGGACAGTGTCATACATGACACACACCTCATCCAGCTACACTGTCAGACAGTGTGATACAGGGTCATACATGACACATACTTCATCCAGTTACAGTGTCAGATAGTGCAATACAGTGTCATACATAACACACACCTCATCCAGCTACAGTTTCAGATAGTGCAATACAGTGTCATACATAACACACACCTCATCCAGCTTCAGTGTCAGATAGTGTAATACAGTGTCATACATAACACACACCTCATCCAGCTTCAGTGTCAAACAGTGTAATACAGTGTCATACTTGGCACACACCCCGATTGAATGACCATAGATACATTTGTTTAAAACGTTGCAAATATAGAACAAGGCGAATGCACATACTTGTATGTTATATTAAAATATTCACGTATTACTAAATAATGCAAAATGAAATAATCCTGATAGGACAGAGGAACCTGGGTGAATTTCAGGGACAAATTATCAAAATGTTGAAAGTGATATTCAAAATTTTATCAGTGATAATGACTATATTGAAAACAAAACTGCAAACATAGCTTACAATAGTTTAATGAAGTGCCTATGAAATTCACCCATCGTTTTTTTTAATGAGTTTATTAATGATCGTTTTATATTAATGATTGTTTAATATTAACAAAAAATTAATGAATTGGCTATGAAATTCACCCGTCGTTTTATATTAATGATTATATTAATGAACTTTATATATTTATGATTATATTAATGATCGTTTTATATTAACAAAAGTTTAATGAATTGACTATGAAATTCACCCGTCGTTTTGTATTAATGATTATATTAATGATCGTTTTATATCTATGGTTATATTAATGATCGTTTTATATTAACAAAAAATTAATGAATTGGCTATGAAATTCACCCGTCGTTTCATATTAATTATTTCCGTGTATTTCAGACTGAGTTCATTTCATATTGACCTATTTGGTGAGGACTCATACGATTAACGAATTAACGAATTAATCATGAAAAGACCAGAAAGTAAGAAAGATGCTAATCACAAAGTTATTAGGTGATTTTCATATAATATTTAATTAAAATTTGCATAAATTGGATTTATATTGAAAATGTTACTATAGATACATGTTTAATTATTCGGACGCATGTTTACTTTTAATCAAATTAAATTGTTTTTTTAGCAAGTATATTTTTTAGACTCTTACAGAAATACATATGTACTGGACTAACATTTTGAAATACATCACCTGTATAGTCAAACTTTACAATTATACCAATATCTTGTGTGTAAACCATGTGCAGCGATTCGGTCTCGTTGATATAATGTTTCTCTACACGTATCTTTGGACAATGTTATTCCAGACCTGGTTAACGTTCAGATACAAATGCATCTAATAATCTAGTTGCGGTAGTGGCATATCCATTTGTTTTTAACAAGTTCCATGTATGCTTAAATGGGTCAAGATCAAAGAGTTCGAGAGGTATCATCGTAATCACTGAAAATGACAGAGTTTCATGGCGGGTATTGTATTTAAAAAAAATGGGTGCATGCTTATATCTGTATGGGCATAAAGGAAATTTTAGAAATATGCTCACTGTCTTTGTTTATTAGATTGGATTTTAAAACTTAAAATATTAGTGATGATGAAATATCAATAAATTCAGGCAACCTATTATAGCGTTTGTTAGGTCAATATGACACACAATTGCTATGCTGGAAGAAGAACTTGTACAACATGCAAGTACAACTACCGCGATTATTATTGAGAAAGAACCTTAGACAACTAGGCCACGCAAGACCTTTCTCATTATTTTAAAACCACGATTAATAGGTATATGTACGTTAATGGATTTTGTCTAGGAATTGTTCACATTTTCATGTTTATCTTTTATATTTCTTTAATTGAAGTTGTATTTGTTTTAAAAAGTTCCAATCATGTTGCAGTGTTTATACGATACACAGATACATTGAACATTTCAAGGTAGAAAAAAAAATTTAAATCAAAAAAAAATTTTTTTTATATATTATTTTCTACATTTAATTGTAATACTACTGACATAGGTACAGGGAAAAAGAGTGGCTTAAGGTTTCCTTAGATGTAATAAATGATACATCAAAAGAGAATAATTATATAGACATTTGCTTTAAAAACTGTATTTATGTTACATTCCTTTTTCATGATTATGTTTTACATATTATTAATGTGATTTTAATCTAATGAGTACATTTTGTACATTTTGTTTTTAAATAAATCACTTCATATTTAAAAGTCGTATCCTTTTATTTTCATGTCAAGTATTAACCTTCTTATTTGTAAAATAAACAAACTTACCTCCGCATATTCACCGGAGCACGCAAGCAATATTTTCAAATTGAAAGCAAACCTAAAAAAAACATATTTGGCTATGTTAGAGGATTAAACATTACAAAATACCCAGTGTATAGGTATAGACTTTTGAATTTGAGTACATTGACTTAAGATTAAAGAACAGAGTTTGGTTTTAAAAGTCATGCTTTGCAGAGGGTGTAACGCCTTGCAATATTTTTTCAAAGACTAAATTTGACCAAGTTTTTGGCAATATCTATGCATATAACATTAGTATTTTATAATTGGGGTTTCTAAGCTTCGCAACGGTCGGACCAGCGTTTGAGCTAAGTCTGGTAAGTCCACTCACTGAGGCATGAATGGTTAAAAAATGAGGTAACTGATAAGTTAAGTATTGACAACGGATCAGCTTACAGAATTTAACATAAGCAAATACAGATGAGCAAGGTCAGTCAATATGGGTGCTAAAACACATAGATGACCAAAAGCCTTATAGGGAAAACATTTCTAAATATCACTCGAGTCGGTTTAATCGGAAAAAGGGCTATGTTATTTTATCACATAATTACTGGTGATGAAACGATGATGCAACATGCCGAGCCCGAAACAAAAAGCACAAAATAAACCACAGCCAAATCAGTGGAAATAAACTATACTATAAAGTTTAAATTGTCTCTCTGTGCTTGAAAGGTCATGGTAGTTATTTCTTGGAATCAATTGGCATTTTATTTACCAACTTAATGCAAAAAGGTAGAGTTGTTACTGCTAAGTACTGTTCTAAAATGAAGAAATACATAAATCTCCCACAGACTTGTCAAATGTTTATAGAAATATAGATGCAAAACACTTCGATAAAGAGTAAAAATAAGTGTTTGTATCCATACTTTTCGAGCAAGAGCAAAGGTCGTTTTTATTCTTGACCATCCCTCGTACTTATACTTTGCAAAGCATAGGAAATCCTTATTTTCTGTACATGAATAAAAGAGATTTCACTCACATAATATTTAATTTACATCATATGCGTTTTATCTATTCCATATAATATTTATATTGTTTTCACTTCAGCTTTGTTAAAAATAAAAAACTCATACACATGTGTTACTTGATTACATAACTGTTATAGCTATCCATTGAAGTAGAAATATTAAATAAAGTAAAATACCATAGCGTGTCTTTGTAAACGTTGAACTAAACATATTCAAAATCTATAGAAAAGAGGTATTATTTCTGGTCCTTTTGATTCATGTGGATTGTTGCATTTAAATATACAGACTCAATAAAGTACTTTGACTCAGTGTTGTTTTTAATTTGGTAATTTGGATCATTAAATGTTAGTCAATGAACAGTCTTAATAAAATCAAATTTATTATTATTATTTCTTGTTTACAATCTTCTGTGCGTTAACAGTTTTTTTTTCAGAAACTGCAGTATTCACTTTTATCTGATCAGTCTTTTGTACCGTTTGGCGCAGGTTTAAATCACCCCGTATTTTTACTCACTGTTGTTTATTATTTCTGTTTCCTTTGGCCCAGTCTCCTCCGTGGCCGTCTCAAGATCACTTACATCTAGTCTAGCAGGTTCAAAGTCGAGCTAGCTCCAAAATATTTATGTAGGAAAGTTTGCCAGTTACTTGCGGAAAGGCGGTGGTTCTACTCGCATTCATTCTGAGGTCGTCCTCTACCAATACAAACTCCACGGACTGGTTCACTCTACTTCCGGTTCGAAGAAAGTGAACACTCCTGCATTTGACTACCATTTTGTTTATTTTGTTACGGATTAAATGTATTCCTGGTTTCTAGTCCTGTGTCAATCTTACATGGAATGCCGGAGATAATACGCAGCCCCCAAATGCAGTTCAAATCTGCGAGCACTATGGAAGAATTCCGATTGCTTATCAACAAGAAATGAAGACACTCACGCTCAGTCCCATTCTGGCAGGTATTTCCTGCATCAAAAGTTAACTTTGTTTTCATATCTTTATGGTATCATAATGTTTGTTCAGTTTCAATGTTTATTAACGAATAAAATGTGTTTTTTGCAAGGCTGTTTTAACCTCAATCTTGAACGCCCGGTTGTAACCAATGAAAATCATACGGAATGAATATTGACATTCTTAAATAAACTACATTTTTTATTTACATATTTTTAAAAAATAAGACAGACATTATTTTTTTAAAAAAACGTGCTAAAAGATTAATACGTGCATTGACTATTATAATGTGACCCAACCGAAATGGACGTCAATTGCAGCAGGAGTCATAGTCAAAGTACGTAGACTGACTACTGTATGCAGGTTACTACCAATACTGGATATGAATCCCTGAATGTGTAAAAAAAAAACAATTCCACTTTGGCTAATTGAACTAATTTAATGTGGTAGAAAACAAAAAACGTCTCAGTCTGGTGCTACACGTTGTAATGAATATTGAATCTGATATTACTACTCCGGAAAACATACACAATTAAAGTACCGATTTTGTATTCCTAATTTCATTGACTGGATTAAGAAGAAAGCTCAGATGTTGCTCTAGATTTCGAATCCTGTTTAGAACCAATACTGAGCGTTTTCTTTTGAGACGGCATCGTGTCATTTCTGGATTCAAACATACGAGTTTTGGCGAGTTATGTTGTAATTGTGTTATTAAATTGCAAGATCAACTTACCAAGATACTGAACAGACCAAACCGAGTATCGACCCAAGTAGTGTCCATGACGTTGAAAGACAAGCAAACAGTGGATAATACAGTAGCCCTACTACAAGTACTACCAGAAACGCCACCAAAGCTACAAGTATACAGCAAAACTAAAATAAAACGGCTACCCTGTGGACACAAAAACATTAGTACGAATATAATCTGACAAAAACAACTGATGAAACATGTTCTCATTCTGAAAATGGCTTATGTGAAGTCGCCTCGTACCATGACCTTGCTGTTGGTAATAGGGTGCTTTATTTGGTATTCTATGGAGAACATTATATGTGGCTTTAAAACAAAATGCTTAATACTTAAGTCAGTGCTGCGTTTTATTTTTATTTTTGTTGTGTGAGTGAGTATACATTATATTGAAAAGTATTGTTTTATACGATCATTATATTTGTTTATACAGTACAGGAAGGGTCATCCGGGGCCGTCTCAAGATCACTTACCTTTCACCGCTAAGGCCGTAGGTTCGAGTCCCGCTCGCTCCAAAAACTTTATGTGAGAAAACTTCCAGTTACTTGCGGGAGGACGTTGGTTCTACTCAGTCTGACTCAGTCTGAGTTCTTACCCCACCAGTAAAACTGGATAATGCAATATATAACCTGAAATGTGCTGAAAATGTCGTTAAACCCCTTTCAAACAAATAGATTTAAATACATGTAGCTCACTTTCTCTACACGATTTCTAAACATGTAATCTGTTACACCAACAATTAACTTTAATATTTTAATACTTTACTAAGACATTTTTTAATATAGTAGTGTATGATAAATATCAAAGAAACTATGATTATGAAGTTTTAATGGAAACCGTGGTCTTGCTGCTTTCTCAGATTTAAGTTTATGTTGGTTAAACAGGAGTCAGGTATGCATTGGTGGAAAGCACAACTCACTTAAACGTTTATTTATTTTGGCATTTGATAAAAAAAAAATATTTTTAGAAACTATTTTATCTATTAAGCACTTGTTACATATGATGGAAATCCAAATTATATACTAATTCATATGTTTGCCTTCTTGAAAGCAATGTAGATAGAGAACCTATAACCAAAAAATGCAACACGCACTCTGAACATCAAAACAATGAAATAAACTAACACTTAAAAATACTTACCAGGTTTGATCGCATGGCCATTACCGTATAGTTTTATAGAGCAAAATATTCAATATTTAAATTTAAGTATTTGCCATATATGTAAAAAAAAATAGTTTACTTAACTAATATGCGAGTATTATTTACAAATATCTACGACTTACTAAAGGACCATTCAGGTACATTACTAAATGTCTCGAAAAATAAGTTTCTGATTGTGTCGGACATACTCCCAAACGCTGCTGCATAACCGTACGTATTGTCACCTTGATCTAACAAGTTAATGGGACTGAAATATAATGAATGTGTCTATCAATCAATAATGCTATTAATTATACCAAGTGCATTGGAGGAAATGGAATCCAAGAATGTAATTTGATTTTGAATTTTAATGCAGTGACTAGTTACAAATGAAAACAGTAACAACTACAATGCCATGTTTTGCATTTCAAAATAGAGTGTTTAACGATGAAAGAAGAATTATGTTGGTAAAATTTACAAATGGTCTTGCGTAATTTGTGATGGCGGTGGAAGCATTGCTTTAAAAGTTATTTGAGAGATTACTGTTCATTAAAATCCAAACAAGAACTGTATCCTCTAGCAAAAGCGTAGGATGCAGCTAGCTCGAGGCACATCCCAATCCAAATGAAGAAACATGGCAATAGCACTATCAATTTCTTTTGACATACTTTTAAATATTTTTGTAATTTTATTTAACAGATATTTACAGATAATATTAGATCAAGAAAAGCTGCTTCAGAAAAAAACTAGGATGGAGATTGACTTCCGTTTTAAGGACGAAAAAAAAAGATATATTGATATACATACACTACTGACACATAATTAACGGAGAATATATATATTTTTTAATATTCAGCTCTATCCTTTGTTACAAACACACATCTAAATCAGTTTGCCGAACCTGACTAGTAACAGGTTTTTTTTACACCGAAAGGTTTTATATTTAGATATGGTGCGTGTACATTCCAGCATGGTCAAGTGTGCTAACAATATATTAGGTATTTGCGAATTTACATGGACACGAGTGTCGTTTATGCCTACACACCCACTCACACACACACACACTAAACACAAACATGCTATCTTTCAATACCAAGCGCTGTCGTTAGACACCGCAGAGATATATAAACATGTAATTAAGTCACTGATCACAAAATAACAATATAATTATTACAGGGTACAATATATTCTACTATCTCTTTGCATGTAATGTAAATGCGGGTTACAAAAAATATTGAGATTAATTAAGCTGAAATGAGTTGAGTTACAAAATAAGCATTACAGTGAAAATGCACAGGGGGTCTTAGCGATAATATTACAGTCTATTTTGTAAACAGGATTAGAGTTTTATGTGTTCAGTTGAAATTCAGATCAATATTTAAGATTATTCTAAATATACATTCCTTAACCAAACACATACAAATCTACTGTGCAATATCATATGTAACATTATTCTCATATAATAAAGAAAACACATACATAAAATAAACTTACTTGTTACATTGCAGCAAAAAAAACTGTAATTTAAATTACTGAATTTTTGCTTTTCACAAATTTTGTCATATAGCAAGTTCAACCACAATAAATTGTATTGTATTTATTTATTAACAATTCTATATTCTTATTCTATAAAATTATTATCAAATAATGTATAGGACCCCAACAGACTTAAATTGGATATCCATGTATCATTTATGAAGAACAGAGAACATATTACAACATAAGGCGGTAACTTTGATTACAGCAGTCACTAAAACTCACATTTGATATAGACGTGCATCCTGTCATGTAAGGTGATTTAGGGGATAGTGTGATATTGTAAAACAATGACATATCATTGGTTTAAACTAAACATATATAAAAATACATAAACAGCGCATGCATATAATAGGAAAACTGTATCACAAAAACAGAACTAATTATCAAAATATATCATAATAAGAATAAACATGGGATTTTACAAAAGCGTACACTTCCTCAGAGAACACACGTATGAATTTATAGTAAATTTATATAAATTTATAGTGAGCCATTGTAAATTTATGGTTTTAACTCATGCAGATCTACAACTGGGTACGCACACATGTGCAGATCCATAACCGAGTACTATCTCCTGTACTCCAAGGTCCAAGGGGTAGCAAACTATTGTTAATTGTTAGTGATTTGATTGTAAATTCATGATCTTAGTTCATGCAGATCTGTAACTGGATACGTATACGTGTGCGAATCCATAGCATAGTAGATTTCTATGTAATTTAAGATACAGGGGAAGATAGACTATTGTTAATTAAGTGATAGTGAGATATTGTAAGTACATGGTTTTTACTCGTGCATATCTACAACTGGGTATGCATGCACGTGCAGAACCACAACAGAATAATATCCCCCAAACTAAACTAAACATACTCTAGGTTCAGGGGACATTATACTATTGTTCATTGATAGTGAGATATTAAAAAAAGATATATTGATATAAGGTACATCGTGCATGATTCCAGAAGCCTTATTAGAAAGTTTTTATATCATAAAAAACACATGTCATCTTGATGTATCTTTTGTTTGAAGCTTAGAAGCTAAGAGGTACAAGATAGCTTGAGAATGCATTCCAGGCTTGATTATAGATAATGTAAAAGTACAAGAAGCTGTTAAAATGCAATATAAAAATCAAGGATGTTTTTAGAACATAGCTGTAAAGTACACGCTGTCATAAAAGGGAGTTAAACAATGTTGAGTTATTGATGCCGAGGCATTGCTTGCAGCTTGGGTGCAGGCAATAACTGTAATTCTTTATTAACTGTTATGTATCAGTTTTTTTGTATATCTGCACACAACTGAATGTATTGGTTGATTAATGGTAGAGCGTTCGCCTCGCATGTGGAAGGTCGTTGGTACCATCCCCGGCCAGGGCATACGAGGACTGAACAATGTTATTAGAAACAGCATCGTTTTGTGCTCAGCATTTAGAAGATCAAGGTCTGGTTGGTCCGGTGTCAGTATAATGTGACTGGGTTGGGTGTCTACCATGTGTCTACGGCATGATTATTTAGTATGACAGCGCTTAGACCACAACCACAACAACTGCACATGCTTAGTCTTTGAAGTAGAACGTTTTAACAGCAGAGTATGTATATTTTGCAATGACCATCTAACATAATCCGAATATCATGTTTTACTTATTTACTTGTTTGTCGTTTGACATAAAAACATAAAAATAAAAGTATTAGATAAAAATATATGCAAAATCGAACTTTGGAAACTTTTTAACATTCAGAAATATGTTGTGAAGTAATAAGAAAATACAGTTAAGTTTATTTAGTTATTTAAAAGATATTTAAAAGATTCGCTTTCCCTCTCTACTTGTCACACAATCACATTCTACAGGTAGGTCCCTGCACGACTGATAGAACGAGGTTTTGACGCAATCTACTATGAACATGGAGCTTGTATTAGGGACGTGTGTGAAATATGAAGAGGAATAGGAGAAGAAAAAGGAAAAGGAGGATACGGAGGAGGAAAAGGGAAGAGATAGGAGGATAGGATGAAAAGGTTGAAGAAGACGGAGTAGGAGGAGGAGGGGAGGTGGAGAGGAGGTGGAGAAGGGGAAAAGGAGGAATTCGATAACAAAGAGGAGGAGGATGAGAGAGTACAAGGAGGAGGTGGAAGAAAAGATGGAGAAATAGGCAAAGTAGAAGGACAATGAGAAGATGGAGGAGGAAGAACGGAAAAGTTGGAGAAGTAGAAGGAGGAGGAGACTTAGGAGGAGACACTGCTTCTTCACCAGAACTATCATGACTGGCTCATCGCCTTACTTTGTCAGACTTGCTGACTTGCTGTTTCCTTTCTTTCTGCCAGGTTTTACCATGTTGAAAACTTGAGTTGAAATACTGGAAACTTGAGTTGAAATACTGTACACTTCGTGCTCCGTATAACGATCGCACGTGTTTTGTCTGGTATTAATAGCACGTGATGACGTCACGTCGCTTATGGGATAGTCTATTTGGCAACTATTAGAACGCGGGACGAACGAATTAAGGACATGCTATGGGGTAGATCGTGACTGTGTGACAGGCCCTTAATTAGAGGTTCGATAATACACCTATTACTTAAGATTTGATTATGTTAATTTTATGTAAAATGTGTATTGAATATGGATGAATTATGTAAATTGTTTCCGTATGAATTGAGTCAACTTGACTTCATTTGGATGAAAATTAAAAATATTATGAATAAGTGTTGGCTTACGGTTATTTGTGAACTGCATTCCTGAAGCTTAGATTTTCATATTATTTTAAGCAGCCACTTTTACTATTTCCCATTTCTATACTTTCAGTGCAGATTAACCTGTATTAAGCAACACTCTGTCTTAAGAGGCCACTTTTGCTCATTTCCTTAAGTGGCTGCTTAAGACAGGTTTGACTGTACGACTTATAACATAAAATCACCAAAAGCCTTTGAACTGAAGCCAATTTACCTTTTTTAAAGAACTTATCGCTTATAGAGCTATGACTTGTTTATCGTCGTATTAATGTACTTGAACAAAAAATGTAGAATAATATTTAATACAATATTAGGTCGTATCATTGAGCATCTGAAAACAGTTTGTTTTATTTAAACTTACGAGGAATAGATTATACGTACAAGATAATTCCGGGCCTTTGTCTGGACCATCTTGTTTGGTTGTTTCTTCTTTCCAGGAACGAAAGTAAGGTGATAATGATGATCTAGACAAAAAAAATCCATGTTGCCTTAGCCAGAAAAATATATAAATTAATCTAATTTCAACATTAATACTTTTATTCAAAGAAAAAAACGTGTCACCTGCATGACCTCATTGATAACTACGGGAGTTAACTACAATATGAATTTAGTAAAGGGAAGTTGTCATTAGTTCTAAAGAATGTGGCATTGCTTTAGGAGAACGAACTGCCTCATGATAAACATGAGCCCACCCATTATTATTTCTCCCTTTCTCGCCCATTACTTTGTAATTTCAGCACAAGAGCTTATTGAGTCAGGGAAACCAGTCATGGCTGGTATTTGAACACAGAAGATATTCTTTTGAAGGAGTAAGCTATGCCCAACACCCAATGTCGGGGTCGCGAATAGTCAGTGTACATATTGTGAAGTTAGTAACATAATTCGGGGTCTAGAGGATAAGTGACAATAGTCGTAAGCAAGCAAGTTAATTTGTGAATATGAATGTTCTGTTCTACTGGATTACTAATACAAATGATAAAAGTTTGTCATTCATTAAAATTTGGTTAAGCTATACACGTCCTATCGCTTACCCTTGTATCTATGACCTAATTAGCCCAGTCAGTAACGTGTCTGATTATCAATCAAAAAGGTTAGAGACTTGTCTCTCGAGATAAATTTTACGCTGAGTTCGAAAATCCATTTCTTACTAACCGCTGTTGGGGCGTTTGGTTCAAATCCAACATGGCCGCCAACATGGCCGCCATATTGAAATTCATGTTATAATACATAAACTATTAGAAAAGCAGACATACACTTTTAAAGATACCTAGTTGAATCAAGTATCTGAACTATTAACGAATAGTCTACCCTTGTCTCTGATATCCCCCGGAAACAGGTTTGTTCAACCTTAATGAAAAAAAGAAGGGACTGCCATGTCTCAATATTCCAATCTTACCAAACTGTTATGTCATTTAACTTTCCTTAAAGCAACAGACCAATCATATGCAAAGATTGTAGTATTGTGTAACGGACCTATGCGACAAAGCTGACTTTAGAGCTGCTTTATATCTAGAAAGTATTTGGTTAATGCATTTGTTTTGAAAATGCCATATTTAACAATAACACCGTAATATGACTTAAGCTGTCTTTTTTGTGTATTTTTCAAACTTAATTAAGATTTATTGAAAATAAAAAAACGCTACAATTTTTTTTATATTGACTAAAACAGGATCATTGAATGTTATTTCTGATAACCAGTTTACTGTGGGCAAATAGCCAATTATTTGCAGAAATAATGGAGTACTGTTTATCTACAAATCATTATTTGGTGTCTGAAATGACTCCCGTTTGTTAGAATTGTGACCCCCTCATAAAATTCTTATTGAATCTTGTCAGAAAATGTCTCCCCTACTTATTCACCTAATATTATCATTATATTATTGGAAGATGACCTTAAATCGATCCGTCCGTCTGTCTGTTTGTCTTTTTACCTGTCTTTCTGTGTGTTTGTTCGTCCGTCCGCCTGTGTGTGTGTGTTTGTGTGTGTATCTTATATATAAAAGCACAATTGGAGGTGTATTCTATTAAAATTAGAAATAACAAAGTATAGCTCTTTTTACGTATGACTATTCAGTAAATCTCCTTTGCCCTTTGAGTCGAATATTGAATGACTGACAGGTTATTGTAAACGTCTAAAGCCTAAATTTCTTTGTACCTACCTTAATTTTAATAATATATTTCTATTAACCAATTTGTCATCTATTTTATAACTTTCAACGTCTCGTATTTAGAACTGTACAAAACGTTGCGTCAAATACTGTCATAAACCTTCTTTGATCTTGGCGCTTCTTTCTATTTTGCTGTTTATAAAAGTTCTTTAGAGTGGGTGTTTCGTCTGTCTGAATGGTCAAAGGACCTATGATGGCAAAATGCCCAGATTCATGGAACTATATCATTTTTGACAGAGAGTCACATACAAAGCTTAACTATAAATAAAGAGAACCACATCAATCATTTTCTTAATACGGGAACGTATCAAGGGGACATCAAAGTGAGCAAAGCAGAAACGAGCAAGATTCGACAGAAAATCGTATCATTTTCTGCCATCGAAAAAAATTAATTTTAAAACAATAATAAGGATACTACACGACTGATAGGTGATAGGAGATAGGAGACAGGAGATAAGAGACAGGAGATAGACGATAGGAGACAGATGGCAGGAGACAAGATATAGGAGACAGGAGACAGTGACAGGAGATATGAGACAGGAGACAGGAGATAGGATAATGGAGACATGAGACAGGATATAGGATACAGGACACAGGACACAGGACACAGGACACAGGAGACAGGAGACAGGATAGGAGAGAGGAGACAGAATACATGAGATAGGATATTAGAGACAAAAGACAGGAGATAGGAAAAGGAGACAGGATATATGAGACAGGAGACAAGAAAAAGGAGACAGGAGACAAGAGATAGAAGACAAGAGATAGATATAGGAGACAAGAGACAGAAGACAGGAATAAGAAGACAGCAGATAGTATATATGAGACGGGAGGCAGGAGACAGGCGACAGGAGATAGGAGATAGGATATAGAAGATAGGAGGCAGATGACAGGAAACATGCGATAGGAGATAGGAGACATGAGATAAGAAATAGCAAACAAGCGATAGGAGATAGGATACAGGAGACGGGAGACAAGAGAATGATATAGGAGATAGGAGATGAGAAATAGAAGACTAGGGACAGGAGAAAGTAGACAAGAGATCAGAGACAGGCGATAGGAGACAGGAGATAGTAGACAATCGATAGGATATAGGAGACAGGAGATAGGATATAAGAGACAGGAGACTGGAGACAGGAGATATGAGATAGGAGAAGGATACAGAAGATAGGAGTTAGGAAAAAGATAACAAGAGACAGGAGGTAGGACACATGAGATATGAGACAGGCGATAGGAGTCAGGTGATAGGAGACAGGAGACAAGAAATAGGAGACATGAAACAAGAGACAGGAGATAAGAGATAGGAGACATGAAAAAGGCGATAGGAGACAGGAGATATGAGACAGGAGACAGGAGATAGGATAATGGAGACATGAGACAGGATATAGGATACAGGACACAGGACACAGGACACAGGACACAGGAGACAGGAGACAGGATAGGAGAGAGGAGACAGAATACATGAGATAGGATATTAGAGACAAAAGACAGGAGATAGGAAAAGGAGACAGGATATATGAGACAGGAGACAAGAAAAAGGAGACAGGAGACAAGAGATAGAAGACAAGAGATAGATATAGGAGACAAGAGACAGAAGACAGGAATAAGAAGACAGCAGATAGTATATATGAGACGGGAGGCAGGAGACAGGCGACAGGAGATAGGAGATAGGATATAGAAGATAGGAGGCAGATGACAGGAAACATGCGATAGGAGATAGGAGACATGAGATAAGAAATAGCAAACAAGCGATAGGAGATAGGATACAGGAGACGGGAGACAAGAGAATGATATAGGAGATAGGAGATGAGAAATAGAAGACTAGGGACAGGAGAAAGTAGACAAGAGATCAGAGACAGGCGATAGGAGACAGGAGATAGTAGACAATCGATAGGATATAGGAGACAGGAGATAGGATATAAGAGACAGGAGACTGGAGACAGGAGATATGAGATAGGAGAAGGATACAGAAGATAGGAGTTAGGAAAAAGATAACAAGAGACAGGAGGTAGGACACATGAGATATGAGACAGGCGATAGGAGTCAGGTGATAGGAGACAGGAGACAAGAAATAGGAGACATGAAACAAGAGACAGGAGATAAGAGATAGGAGACATGAAAAAGGCGATAGGAGACAGGAGATATGATACAGGCGATAGGAGTCAGGAGATAAGAGACAAGAGACAGGAGACAGGAGATAGAAGACATGCGATAGGAGATAGGAGACAGGAGATATGAGACAGGAGACAGGAGATAGGAGAAAGGATATGAAAGACAGGATACTGGAGACAGGAGATAGGAAATATGAGAATAATACAGGAAATAGGAAACAGAAGAAAGGAATTAGGAAATAGGAGACATGCTATATGAAACAGACGATAGAAGTCAGGAGATAGGAGATAGGATTCAGGAGATAGGAGACATGAGACATGGGGCTTGAAAAGAAAGAAAAAAGGAGACAGGAGATAAGATATGAAAGACAGGATACTGGAGACAGGAGATAGGAAATATATAAAGGATACAGGAAATAGGAAACAGAAGAAAGAAATTAGGAAATAGGAGACATGCTATATGAAACAGACGATAGAAGTCAGGAGATAGGACATAGGATTCAGGAGATAGGAGACATGAGACATGAGGCATGAGATAGGAGACAGGAGATAGGAGATAAGAGACATGAGATAGGAGACAAAAGATAGGAGACATGAAACAGGAGATAGGAGACAGAAGATAGGAGTTACGAGACATGAGACAGGCGATAGGAGACAGGAGATATGAGACAGGCGATAGGAGTCAGGAGATAGGAGACAGGAGACAGGAGATAGAAGACATGCGATAGGAGATAGGAGATGAGAAATAGGAGACTAGAGACAGGAGAAAGTAGACAAGAGATAGGAGACAGGCGATACGAGAAAGGAGATAGTAGAAAATCGATAGGAGAAAGGAGACAGGAGATAGGATATAAAAGACAGGATACTTGAGACAGGAGATAAGAGATATGAGAAAGATACATACAGGAGATAGGAAACAGGAGATAGGAATTAGGAAATAGGAGACATGATATATGAAACAGGCGATATGAGTCAGGGATAGGAGATAGGATTCAGGAGATAGGAGACATGAGATATGAGACAGGAGACAAGAGATATGAGACATGAAACAGGAGATAGGAGACAGGAGATAGAAGACATGCGATAGGAGATAGGAGACAGGAGATATGAAACATGAGACAGAAGATAGGAGACAGGAGATTTGAGACAGGCGATAGGAGTCAGGAGATAAGAGACAGGAGACAGAAGACATGTGATAGGAGATAAGAGACATGAGATAGGCGACAGGAGACAAACGATAGGAAATAGGATACAGGAGACAGGAAGCAGGATACAGGAGACATGAGACAGGAGATAGGAGAAAAGAGACAAGTGATAGGAGGTAGGATACAGGAGACAGGAGGCAGGAGACAGGAGACATGAGACATGAGATAAGAGATTGGAGATAGGAAATTGGAAACTAGAGACAGGAGAAAGGAGACAAGAGATAAGAGACAGGTGATAGGAGACAGGAGATAAGAGACAATCGATAGGAGATAAGAGACAGGAAATAAGAGACTTGAGTCATGAGATTGGAAACAGGAGATAGGATATAAGAGACAGAAGACTGGAGACATGAGATAGAAGATAAGAGAAGGATATAGGAGATAGGAAACAGGAGATAGGAGACAGGATAAAGGATATTGAAGATAGGACACTGGAGACAGGATACAAGACATAAGAGACATGAAAGAGGAGACAGGATATAGGAGATAGGAGACAGGCGATAGGAGATAGGAGATATGAGATAGGCGATAGGATTCAGGAGATAGGAGATACGACATAGGAGACATGAAACAGGAGACAGGAGATAGGAGACATGCGATAGACTATATGAGACAGGTTTCAGGAGATAGGAAACATGAGATAGGAGATAGGAGACTTGAGACAGGCAATAGGAGACAGGAGACAAGCGATAGGAGAATAGAGTCAGGAGATAGGATACAGGAGATATGAGACAGGCGATAGGAGTCAGGAGATAGGAGATAGTAAATAGGAAAAATGAGATAGGAGACAGGAGATAGGAGACAGGAGATAGGTGACAGGCGATAGGAAACAGGAGATAGAAGATACGAGACTTGAGACAGGCTATAAGAGACAGGAGACAAGCGATAGGAGAATAGATCCTCAGGAGATAGGATGCAGGAGATACGAGACAGGCGATAGGAGTCAGGAGATAGGAGATAGTAAATAGGAGACATGAGATAGGAGACATGAGATAGGAGACAGGAGATAGGTGACAGGCGATAGGAATCAGGAGACAGGAGTTATGATACAGGGAACAGGAGAAAAGATATAGGAGGCAGGAGATAGTAGACATGGGACAGGAGACACGAGACAGGAGATAAGAGAAAGGAGACAAGAGACTGAATATATGATACAGGAGACAGGATACAAGAGATAAGAGACAGGAGACAGGAGATAGGAGACAAAAGATAGGAGATAAGAGAATTGAGAATGGAGACTGGAGACTGGAGACGGGAGATAGGATATAGGAGACAGGAGATAGGAAACAGGAGATAGGAGACAGGAGTTAGGAGATAGGAAACAGGAGATAGGAGACAAGAGACAGGAGACAGCCGATAGGAGACTGATGACAGGAGATAGGAGATAAGAGAAGGAGATTGGAAACAGGAGATAGGAAATATGGGATAGAAGATAGGAGACAGGAGATAGTGGACAGGCGACAGAAGACATGAGATAGGAGACATGAGATAGGACACAGGAGGCAGGCGTTCGAAAACAGGAGATAGGAGACAGGAGACAAGCGATATGAAATAGGAGATAGGATATAGGAAAGAGGAGACAAGAGACAAAAAATAGGAGACAGGAGATATGAGACAGGCGATAGGAGACAGGAGATAGGAGATAAGAGACAGGAGACAGGAGATAATCGATAAAAGATAGGAGATATGTAAAAGGAGATAGGATATAGGAGATAGGAAACATGAGACAGGAGATATGAGAAAGTTGATAGGAGATAGGAAAAAGGAGACATGATATAGAAAATAGGAGATAGAAAATAAGAGATACGAGACAGGAAATATGAAATCGGAAATAGGAGATAATGATTTGAAATTAATCAAGCGATTTCCTAAAAACTATTTCAATTTTCTAAAGCTTTGGAACTTTACACACACGTTGGTACTATAAAGGGACCCTGCAGAAACTGACACATAACGTCGATGGTCTCTTGCCACCATATGTTATATTTATTGTGTATATCTAAGTCTGTTTGTAATGTGGTTTGTTTTTGTTTGTATATTTATGATATGAGTCATGATGATGTGTGCTTTTTTATTGTTGTTTTACACATTTATTTCCTTCATCAATAATCATAGTATACCCCCCGCATTTGGGATTATCTGTAAATGTAATATCACCGATTCAAAACTAAACAAACAGTGAAAGGACCAAGATCTGATACAGACCCGTAAGAAGTCAAATCCCGCCATTACCGGTCTCCGTCCATAATTGTTGGTGTATGTTGACTTTAGCACTTTTTATGTAACAAGGAGAGACTTATAAGAACATTCCTCCAAAATATAGATAAGATATATGAAACCAACAGGAAACATTTTACACACTGGACAGAGCTCAAAAACACAGACACACAGACACACTCACACGCAAACAATCGGTTACCGTCTTGGAACGGCCAATCGCCAAACGGTGTCTAAGAATTCAAAACCTGGTATAAGAGGCACAAAACCCCAATTTAACCACCATTAATAATTGTCATCCATGTATATTGTCTTTGTCAACCACGCTGTATATAGGCTCGAGCTTCCGCAGAACAAATACTTTTTTTTCAGTCAGAAAGCTTCCCTCTGCTGTGAAATATGCCCTTGTTTTATTCCGGGTGGACTCTCATAGCTGCAAACAATTCCCTGGAAGGCTAACCAATTCTTTCTCTGACAAGATGTTTTATGACTATATGACAACGGACGGAACTGGATTGCAATAAGAGGTCATTATATTTTGGGGGTTGGGGGTAACCTTTTCTTAGGAGGATTCACATTTTACGCGTGGGTGTCCTTATTTTTATAGTAATTTGTGACCGGGGGGAGGGGGGCTTTCTGTAAGTGTAATGATGACCGGGAAGTCGATTTCTAAAGGAGGAGAGTGGGGTCAAAAATCTACGTTAGACCGGCGTGCTGATACAATGCAGCTACCAAAAGGTATACATTGCGTGATATTTTCACTGGTTTATAGTTAAAACGAAACATGCGTTAGTCGTCTTTGATCGATTGAAGAACTATTGTGATTTTAAATATTGTTACAACAGTACTATTCGTCTAAATGATAAAACAAGATAAAAGCCATTTAAATGAATATATCGTTTTATCTATACCTGTAAGTGTATAGCCAATCATCTACTCCAGATGTTACCACGTGACCGTACAATATATGTGGATCAAATAACTTTTATATTGTACAGTTCAAACTTAAACAAAAAAGGAAATAAATTTAGTAGAAATTTCAACGATAAAAACAAACAACCGGCAAAATGTTCCGCATGACGATGACGTTAAAAAAATCCGAATCTCTCCGCTATTTGTCTGCCGCTTTGAACATACGGTTTATTTTTTTAAAAGGATCTTGATTCTTTACTTTTTTAATAAATGTCATTCAGATTGAGGTAGAGAATAAAACGATCATTTTACAGTGCTTTGTACAATATGGGTATATACTGTACTCGTACGCATTGTGGTGAAAACAACACAATACATACTCGTACACTATATTCCCATAGTGTACAAAACACTGTAAACTAACCCTTTATTATTAGGAGAACACATGACAATACACCAACTATTTTATTATTATACTTACAGAGCTTAACAGTGCAATGGCGTATCCATCATCATTAAAATCACTGCATTCGTTTGTAGTTCCTTTACTTCTGAAAATACATCACACTATTTAAACTACAGTGGCAATGGTATTTGTTTAGAATATATTATAACAAGTTGTTACCAAATCTTATCATACTTCCTGCTATTACAAGGCCAAATTAATATAATGTAGTGTTTACTTAGAGACCGTATGCTTGTCTAAGGAAAATGGCAACTCTGGATAAATACCGATCGCTGATTGGATATTGGATTATCGACTTGTTTGAATGAAGGTCCAAGTCAGGTCAGTTACGGTTGGTATTCTTTTTATATGGCTACATACAATAGGACGCATTTAGATAATCCCATATAAGCATCTAGTTTCTGAAATCATCAATCATCCATCATCTATCAATCAAACAGATTTACAAGAACCATCAATTTGTTTTTAAATACTCATCTTTCCTGCTTGCCAAGATAACTTTTATTAAGAACGAAGCTAAATAAAACTTAAACATACATAAATTTATTTCACACATCCAGAAAAGACATTTTGAAATACACAGAGGGGTCTCCCGTTGTCGAATGATCTAAGGCGCCGTCTCAAGATCACTTACTGCTAAGGTCGTTGGTCCGGGTTCCGCTCGCTCTAAAAAACTTTATGTGAGAAATTGTGTCAGTTATTGTGAAAGGACGGTGGTTCCACTCAGAATCATTCTGAGATCTTCCGCAAATGAAACTGGCTATGTTATATATAACCCGAAATGATTTGAAATCAACAGAAATTAAATTTTACTGTCAGATATTTTATGTTTTGCAAATAGAAATTGTGTCTTCTGATTTTGTTTCAATGTTTACATAGAACATGGAATGAAACCAGGTAACTAAATTTAAATAAACAAAGACCTAAACAGTTTTATTTGTAAATTATTAATCTCAAAGAGAGTTGAAACTTCAATACTCCATTTGTACAGAAATACTATAAGTTAATTAGTTTTCGATTTATAATTGAAACAGGAAATTGACCCTCCTTAATCTGTAATAAAAAAAAATAGTGGATTTCAACGCATGCCTAAAATCGAATGTTGATGTCTCAATTAAAAATAAATATAATTACACTTACGTTTGAGTTGGCGTTGAATTTGTATCAATATATCCTGGGGTGATGTTTGTGGTAGTCATCTTGTTACCCGTTCCTGTGTCTAAATGATTATTTAACCGCGTACTCCTGTTATCTCAAGTCATTGTTCGATACTGGGCTTGATAACACTATACATTTGTACAAGAGCGTATCTTTTTTTTTTGAATATTTGCACTGGGCTGTAAAATAAAGGGATT
The DNA here is from genome assembly GCA_029582155.1 of Panopea generosa. Taxonomy (NCBI): domain Eukaryota; kingdom Metazoa; phylum Mollusca; class Bivalvia; order Adapedonta; family Hiatellidae; genus Panopea; species Panopea generosa. Next base: position 17,049,648 of record CM055900.1, on the reverse strand, counting down.
TGATATTTAGAAAACTATTAAATTTCGAAACAAAGCTAATGTACTTACAATACAGTCATAATTAAAAACTATCACATGTGATATTCATAAATAATGAATAAAATATGAATTAACCCTTTACTCCATAGATACGCGTTTTACCGCACTAATCACAGACAGCCTTTGAAAACAGTGCAGGAAGAGTTCAGATTGCTCGTTACTGTTTTCCACTCTGTCAGATAATATAAACATTATTCACCCAATAATTCAAAAGCCTTCTATATTACAGGTTTCCAAAGGCGTCTATTTTAGGTGTCCAAAGGCGTCTATCTGAAGCAAAGGGTTAAAGGGACGCCTACAATGTTGAAATCAAATTTTACTATTGTAAATCAAGGGATTATATATCTATATAAGTCCTTGTGTCCACTCGTTACGAGCAATCTGAACTCTTCCTGCACTGTTTTCCACTCTGTCAGTTAATATAAACATAATTCACCCAATAATTCAAAAACCTTCTATATTAGAGGTGCCCAAATGCGTCTATATTAGAGTTGTCTAAAAGCGTCAATTTTAGAGGTATCCATAGGCGTCTATATTTTACTATTGTAAATCAAGGGATTATATATCTATATAAGTCCTTGTGTCCACTCGTTACGAGCAATCTGAACTCTTTCTGCACTGTTTTCCACTCTGTCAGTTAATATAAACATAATTCACCCAATAATTCAAAAACCTTCTATATTAGAGGTGCCCAAATGCGTCTATATTAGAGTTGTCTAAAAGCGTCAATTTTAGAGGTATCCAAAGGCGTCTATATTAGAGAAAGGCGTCTATATTAGGTGTCCAAAGGTGTCTATATGAAGTAAATGGTTAAAAAAACACGAGTAGATGGATACATTGAATGTAAATTTTGCAACTTTTATTAAAAGTAAACCGTTTTTGATAAGCATAAGCAAATGATATATACATATATATATATATATATATATATATATATATATATAGAGAGAGAGAGAGAGAGAGAGAGAGAGAGAGAGAGAGAGAGAGAGAGAGAGAGAGAGAGAGAGAGAGAGAGAGAGAGAGAGAGAGAGAGAGAGAGAGAATACGTACATTATGACTATGTTTTTATTATAGGTCTCACACAACAATTAAGTGTGCATTGGTCTATTTATATAGAAATACATACACTTCTGGATGATTGCTGACCATAGCTAGTCACCGGTTACTGTAAATATGCTTGGAACAATATTGCTTATTTTCGTAAATGCGACAGTTTAAAGAGTTGACTTCATTTCCAGCAATTCTGTCCATGTGCTGCGTATCGCATCGGACTTGGTATATGTTATATTTTTAATCAACGGTACCTCATGTCACCCAGAACTCAAGAATGTTTGTCATCGTTCCCATGTTTTCATCAATATAAAGAAAGCATTGTGAGCATTTTCATAAAATATAAAATACCAACTTATGTACACAGTTCTAGTAAATGCGACACAAGAACCGTCCGCCGTGCAAGGGAGGTAATCGGTAAATGAAACCTATACCTTTACTGTCTTCATTTGCAACATGCATTAAAGGGTTACACAATCATAAAGTATGCGTCCCAAGATACACATGTGTGTACTATAATTTATCTTATCGCTAAAACGCAGGTCACCTGTAGATTTATAAATGCATTTGTTCGTACTTGAGTTTATCTAGCAACCTTATCTGCTCGCAACGACACTTTTAAATGTGAAACAGACTTGTTTAAAATAAATTGCTTGTGTATTACATGTGGAGTCAACATTCATACAGTTTTGTATTATCCCAAACTAGAAAAGGCGTGGTGTAATACATTCAACCAGTAAAGAAGTATTTTAACAAGGAGCTAATTAAGTGAAATTACGGTTATATACCACCACAGTAGCATGTTCTTTGGTTTGCATTTTCATTTAATGTGTAATGAGATCAATTTGACCTTGCGCGGACTGTCGATCAAACAAGTAGACAATCCAATCAGCGATCTGTATAAGTTGCTACGTTCTCATTTTCCTTAGACAAGCAAACAGTGACTAAATAAACTTTACATTGTATTTACTTGGACAAGCAAAGTCACGTGGTCTGTGGGCGAAACGATCGTTGTTCTTGCGTGAGGTCAATTGATAAATTGGATGTATTAATTTGTTTAGTTTGCAAATCTGAGATTGAGATATTCAGTGAGGAAGCAGTTTTCGTTTTTTATCCTTCTATATCTTTCAAGAATTTATGTGTTGCAAAGAAATGATACCAATACGGTTTTAACCATTTCAACAGGCTCTATTATGTAGAACTAATAACTGAATACTTTGTTTTGTTATTTTTGAAGAGCAAATGTTAACATATATGTTTGTTATAATGTGATAGTTAAAGCAACTTGTTTATGCTGTTTAAATGATCAACATATATAACAAACCAGTGCTTTCCACCAGATTTTATACAAGTTCTGTGAATAAAAGTATGTATACTAAACGGAACAGCTAACCCGCCATTTTGGTATTTCCAATAGCTTAGTCAAACCATGAAGTAGCGCTATTAAAATTTGTATATGCCAATAACAGACACTTGTGTATTTTATATAATAAAATTAAATGTTCATTAGTATTTAAGTTCAACTTTTAAGGAAATTGCTTTGATTTTTTTTGGCGAAAATACATAAATTTGTCAAGTACGTAAAAGGTCAGGTGGCGGGTTAGCTGTTCCGTTCAGTATTTTTATACAAAACTCTCACTAAACTTTCACTATAGTTTTTAACCGGGCTTCATACCAAAGGCATAGCACAGCTTACGTCGTAGTGTTCAAGCTTTCCCCTTATCACCGTCAAAATGATCATACGCGACATGGACTACTTTTTATTCTTTGAATTTCATTTTTATGTATTTTAAGCAGAAACATATTAAACAATGAAAATGTATTTTGGGCACTTTAAGTAATATTTAAACAATGTTGTATAAAATAAACTCTTTAATAAGATCAGGCTTAAGTCCATAGATCAATACTTTCATATACTTTAATTATTACATGTTATGAATAAGTCAGGTACCTTTAGATAGATATGTACTAAATAGATATAATAACTCATCAACTACATTTATTTTAATCGAGTACAGTTGACATAATGCAGTAGATAGTTAGGATCTTTAGATAAATATAGTGCTAATCAAGTACATTTATTGTAATCGAGTACATTTGACATAATGCAGCACAAAGTTTGGTACCTTTAGATAGATATAGTGCTAATCAAGTACATTTATTGTAATCGAGTACATTTGACAATTGTTTTTCATAATGCAACACAGAGTTATACAGCATCTGGTACTAGTTAGTTTGTTTAATCGCCTTGATTCAATATTATTTTAGTTAACTTATATAACGGCGATCAGCGTACAGTCAAACCTGTGTAAGCGGCCACCTCTATTATGCAGCCACTTGTCTTAAGCGGCCACAGTTGCTATTTCCCGTTTCTATGCTTTAAGAGGAAATTAACCTTCATTAAGCAACATCCTGTCTTAAAAGGCCAGTTTTGCTCCTTCCCTCGACTGGCAGCTTAATACAGGTTTGACTGTATATAATCGTCATTCTGGGGCTCCACAAGTCAGTTGCATTTAACCATCACTAGACGCATATTAATTCTACATGTCACTACTTCCACACATACCCAGAGGTGGGAGGTGTATGACCGTAGAACCAACTCAATGAACTGTGATCAGGCGAGGATGTTTCAAAATCAAGACAGCTGCATTGACAATCAGACGTGTTGCAAACCAAGCTAACAGAAACCGGCATATCAATAAATGACACAAGGTGAATGTCATTCATAAATGTCCACACATTTAAATCACTGAAACATTGTATGCTATCTGTGTATCGCAATAACTGTGATAATTGAGAAATGAATACTTTATACAATAAAGCCGTTATCTTAAGTGCGAAATGTAAACATTGATCATTATCAGAAACAAACACGTGTCATAAGCGTATCTGTCACAATATCTGATTTTTAATGGGTTTAACACCATTTTCAACACAGTTCAGGTTATGTAAGGCAAATCTAGTTTTATTTGCGAAGGAAGACCTCAAAGTGAATTGGAAATGAGACCACTCGGTCACGAGGAACCACACAATATCTGATAAATGAGTAGATAGAACGAAAACACAGAAGGGAAATAACTTAAAAAGGTTATTGCATCTGTTCATGCGGTCTAGATAACAAACTATGAAATATTCCTGATACCATGGTGGAGCTCATTTACCTCGTGTCTGAAGCTGGACCACCATTAATTTCACATAGACCGTAACATAAGCACACTAGACTGTCACACTTACAGTTGTACTCCAAACTCATTGAGAATTTCCAGAATTCATATTCAATTCAAGCAGAACACAAAAAACAGTTAAAAACATGGGCATTAACTGCTTCCAATTTCACAATTTTGCTCAAAGCGAAAGTAGGTGTCCCCATTTCACATACAGATGTCAAATCAGCCAAATTATGCAAAATTCTTACCGTCTAAGAAATAGTCCCATCTGTGTGTTATAGCTACCAGTCCACTCAATTTTGCACCATTCTCTGGGAAAATATATTCCCTTCACAAATTCACATTGCAATAGTACCTGTCAAGTGCATTTTCACACTCACACCATCTTGAATGACCACTGTCAATTTCCTATGGAACTACTTTCGGGTACTACCATTTTGACCCCCTGGTTCCTGGTCTAAGTCCATATATATATGAAACTGTTCCATTAATTCTGACTTTTAAAAACATATGGCTGTGCTCTCCTACCTTAGGGTTAGTGGTAAGAGTAGATTCCATGGCTATATCTCAAAAACTGTCCTTCACATTCATGTGCCAGTTGAACCTATGATATTGCGTCAAATTCAGGGGAAAATCCAAAGATCTGGCAATCCGCACAACCTGAAAACAGTAATACAACTATTTTAGGCTAGATAACATACCACTACCTGCATATATTTATCCGTATACATTTACTCTGTCTGAAAATTATAAAATTAAGGAATGCCAAATGAAGATATAAAAAAAAAATTTTTTTTTAGATGACTGTATAGAAATTGGCGCCATTTTTCAGAGATTTCTAAAGAAAACAAATTCCCAGAAGAAAATCTGGATTTGAAAATTGTCAAATTAATATGAACAAAAATTTCCCATATATATCTAATGTAACCATGGTAAAACATCTTGAAAAAAAGATAAGATTTTTTTTTTACAGCCTTTCAACTTTTGCTGGTATTTTGACAAATTGACCAAAATAGCCAAATTCTGGAACAATTCAGAAATTCTAAAAATTTAATAACTTTTTTATTCATGATTCAAATTTGATGAAACTTGCTAGGTACTAAGCGTATATTATTTGTAATCTGAAAGTGAAACTAGTTTCTCTGTCATACAAGTAAGAGAAAATTTATAAAAAAAATTAGATGTTGGCTACCGACCAAAACATTGAAATTCTGACTAAATCTCTACATTTATTTTACATAATTATTTTTTAACTCTAAATAAAATGTTTATTTTACTATTTATTTATTGTTCTAATGTTATTAAATCATTTTGAATAAAATAAGTTCAACAAGAAAGAAGCAGGCTTCCATTCCAGGCAAGTTGCATATTAAACATCAAAGAAGGCATCCTGCTGTGCTAAACAACAGAGGTCTGAAAACAGAAGCCAAAGCAGGTAACCAGATTGCCAAAACAGGTAACCAGATGCTCATGTCCACTCCTCCCATGTTTATATTCTGCTATATAAGGCACTGTAGAAACTTGGATATTACTATTCCACCATGAAAGGTGAAAGAAAGAGGAAACATGCTATGTTCAAGAAAAACTGCACACCTTATAATAAGGGCCTCGTCAGATTATCATCAGCATCATCATCCAACAGTAGCGACAACATGGCAGCTGAAAGGTCGATAAGGCGGTCTACTACTTCACTTTCACTCTGCAGTCAGACGTTACCATCTACCAGTCAAGAAGCTGATGTGCTAGTCTTGCGTCACAGGCCTGAAACAGTCAACAAAACACAGGACATCAATCGAGAGGCAGAACATGATGGCAATCGAATCATAGACAATGACAAAATGATGGAGGCATTCAACGACTGTACTCAGAGTCATCAGGAATCTGCAACCTGTACAAAACCTCATTTTGCTATCCACAGCAATGAAAAGCAGGGCCTGGCTTGGAAATACACATTCAGATGTGTAAATTGTACCTACAAATCAAAGAAATACAAGTTCTTCAAGGAAATAGTGACCCGCCTGCCTGGTCCAAATGCTGCTGAGATAAATGTATCATTCCAAGCTGGTCTTTAAGACACACCAATTGGCGTCACACGGTCTCGTCTTCTTATTGCATCAATGGACATTCCACCACCAACTAAGAATGCAATGCAAAAGACAGCTAATAAGGTGGCACGAGAAACAGTCAAAGTGACAAAGTTAGATATGGAGGAGAAGTTACAACTGCTTCAAACAACTCTGTCTGATCTCGGTCTAAGCGGAGAAATCCACGGTTCGTTTGACGGTCAATACAACTCGCTTACAATTGTAAGCTGTACGAAACCTGGCCACAACTCATCCCAGGCAATCGGTGTGTTTGCTGGGTCTATGACGGAAAATCATTTCATACTGGATTATGAAATCGAAAACAAACTGTGCTATGTTGGTGCGCATTTACGATCAAAGGGCTATGATGTGAATTGCCCAGGACATGCAGACTGCACAGCGACATTGCCAAATGTAGCTCCACATTCAGAGTATGAGATGGCAAAATCAATAGCTACCAGACTTGGGCAAAAAGGAGTGAAAGTAAGCATACTAACAACAGACCAGGACGCCCAAGCTCAAAAAGGTTTTCAAGAAATTTATGAAACCATGTTTCCAGGTCACAAAATCCTGCAGCAAGCGGATCCAGCAGACATAGGAAGGTCACAAGTGCGAAAATGTATTTCTGCAACATTTAGCAAAGACATGTTTGTTTGCTGCAGCACACGAGAAGCATCTAAAAAAGCTCAGACGATATTTGCACTGGATGTAAAATCAAGATCCAGTTTGATTGTGAAGAAAGTGCTAGAGTTATACTGTGGTGACTTACCTTCCATGATCAAAGCTGTGGAGAAAGCGTTGAAATCCACAATACAGTGCTATGATGGTGACTGCACAACGTGTCGAAGAAACTCTTTCGTATGTGGGGGAGGCCAAAAGTCGTGCTGGTTCGAACGTTCTGCATTCTTGGCTCCACACAAGATCACCACATTGAGAATGGCTGAAAGTGATAAAGAACTGTTAGAAGATATACTCAAAATACGCTTATGTGAGAAAGCAATAGAAAGCACACAGTTAAATTATAACACACAATCAGTGGAGTCATTTAATGCTACACTATCAAAAAGTGCTCCTAAGAATGTGAACTTCTCCCATAACTATGGTGGAAGATGTGCATCAGCTGTTCTCCGGCACAATAATGGACAAGCTACTGCTTTAATTAAAAAATTGGAGTACATGGGTATTTATCTGTCAAAGAGAACAGGACAGGCTGTTTCAAAAATTGGTGCGGATATGAGAAGTCATCGAAAGTGCAGGAAAGACAAGCAGTACAACAGACGTATAATTTTGCGTCGTGGTAAAATGGAGTCTCGCCATCGGTGGTATACACGTCTCATAAACAATAGACAATCTGATTACCTAAAAAAAAGGAGTGACCATAACTACCAGACACCTGAATAAAATGCTAGAACTGTGATAAATAGAGAGAGAAAATAATAAATTCTAATGATAAAATGTATATAGAACAGAACAGAACAGAACAGAACAGAATAGAATAGAATAGTATAGAATATGTTTATATCTATATGTGAGTGAGTGAGTGAGTGAGTGAGTGAGTGAGTGAGTGAGTGAGTGAGTGAGTGAGTGAGTGAGTGAGTGAGTGAGTGAATGTGTGTGTGACCATTGTATTATATTATTTTGATAATTATATTGTGCATTGCATACAAGAAAACATGAACAAATTAAAAATTAAATTTTACCTACCTGTGTTCTTCTCATTAAACCTTCCAGAAATTCCAATGCACCGTTCACAACAGCCATCTCCATACATAAGCTGGACCACCATTAATTTCACATAGACCGTAATATAAGCACACTAGACTGTCACATTTACAGTTGTACTCCAAACTTATTGAGAATTTCCAGAATTCATATTCAATTCAAGCAGAACACAAAAAACAGTTAAAAACATGGGCATTAACTGCTTCCAATTTCACAATTTTGCTCAAAGCGAAAGTAGGTGTCCTCATTTCACATACTGAGGTCAAATCAGCCAAATTATGCAAAATTCTTACCGTCTAAGAAATAGTCCCATCTGTGTGTTATAGCTACCAGTCCACTCAATTTTGCACCATTCTCTGGGAAAATATATTCCCTTCACAAATTCACATTGCAATAGTACCTGTCAAGTGCATTTTCACACTCACACCATCTTGAATGACCACTGTCAATTTTCTATGGAACTACTTTCGGGCACTACCCTGGTTCCTGGTCTAAGTCCTATATACTTGCCAATTACCTCCCTTACATGACGGTAGTAAGATTATTGCGCTCGAGAAATTAGAGCTGTGCAATTTGGTTTGTCAAAGCTAAAATAATGATCATATTTTGTTCTATAGATGAGAAGAGTGGAACATTGACATGAGTTGAGCAAGGTTTGCCGGACACTGGAGACTGTTGGATGAAAGTAGGATGAAAGTATACCATTTTGAAGATGAGTAGTGATATAGCAAAAAATGAACAGAAATTGTGAATAAGCAATTTTTAAATCACATGTTTTTTCTACTTTTGATGAAAAACATAAATGACTTTCTATGGAATCATGACACTTTAGAACCATTGGTTATTGATTCAGTGACCCAGAAGTGCATTTCTCTCTAAATAGAGCAGTGTAAAATTAATTGGTATGCGAGACGTTTAGTGTCGCTTGAAAATAAAACACTGCTTATAGACCGGTGTTAAGAGGCACGGGAGGTATAGTGTATATTTCACTACTGGTAACAATCATATTTCAATAAATCAGAGTATGTTTTTTTTTCTGTTTTCTTTTGTTTGTTTTGGTTACAATCTGTGTTTGCTAGCTAGCTTCTAATTAGTCATATCTAACTTATAAACCGATCATTTCATACACACATTAAAATGATGCATTCTTCTAAAGACATGATCTGTAATTAGTAGACAGTAATCCATTGTTTGAGGTATAAAAAACGAAATCCCATTGGGTATGATATCATACAAACTATAACAACCAAACTCAGAGCAACGAATACATTTTATTATCTTGTCAACAAACATCAATTGTCAAACATCCAGACTGGTACCATTTCCCCCGGCATTATTTGGCTTCGTTGAACCTTCATTTCTTTATACGTGTCATTCTAGTGACTTGACACTGCGTGTGTAGCATAATATATAGTTGTAATTATGGTATTTTTCTATTAGTTTTAACTTATTTTTTTTTCTTCGATTGTGAAACAGGTTATTACATCTTAGGCAAGTCACATTCGAAATCTTCCTGGTTAGAACCAGTACTAAGCATATGCGGAAAAAGTGTCTTGCTCAATGACATCACACATAGCCGATTTACATTGTTTTATTAACAAAGTATCTAACGCTGTAAGCTTAAGATAATGTAATATACTGTTTCTGTTATTGCTATTATTGATGTTGGTTCGTTTGCATTTAGTACAATCCAACACTGTATCTAACGTTGTAAGGATCGGGGATCTATGCTGTTTCTGTTATTGCTGTTGGTTTGTTGACATTTAGTACAAACCCAACACTGTATCTAACGTTGTAAGGATCGGGAATCTATGCTGTTTCTGTTATTGCTGTTGGTTTGTTGACATTTAGTACGAACCCAACACTGTATCTAACGTTGTAAGGATCGGGGATGTATGCTGTTTCTGTTATTGCTGTTGGTTTGTTGGCATTTAGTACAAACCCAACACTGTATCTAACGTTGTAAGGATCGGGGATCTATGCTGTTTCTGTTATTGCTGTTGGTTTGTTGACATTTAGGAGAAACCCAACACTGTATCTAACGTTGTAAGGAACGGGGATCTATGCTGTTTCTGTTATTGCTGTTGATTTGTTGGCATTTAGTACAAACCCAACACTGTATCTAACGTTGTAAGGATCGGGGATCTATGCTGTTTCTGTTATTGCTGTTGGTTTGTTGGCATTTAGTACAAACCCAACACTGTATCTAACGCTGTAAAGATCGGGGATCTATGCTGTTTCTGTTATTGCTGTTGGTTTGTTGACATTTAGGAGAAACCCAACACTGTATCTAACGTTGTAAGGATCGGGGATCTATGCTGTTTCTGTTATTGCTATTATTGTTGTTGGTTCGTTTGCATTTAGTACAATCAAACACTGTATCTGACGTTGTAAGGATCGGGGATCTATGCTGTTTCTGTTATTGCTATTATTGTTGTTGGTTCGTTTGCATTTAGTACAATCCAACACTGTATCTGACGTTGTAAGGATCGGGGATCTATGCTGTTTCTGTTATTGCTGTTGGTTTGTTGACATTTAGGAGAAACCCAACACTGTATCTAACGTTGTAAGGATAGGGGATCTATGCTGTTTCTGTTATTGCTATTATTGTTGTTGGTTCGTTTGCATTTAGTACAATCCAACACTGTATCTGACGTTGTAAGGATCGGGGATCTATGCTGTTTCTGTTATTGCTGTTGGTTTGTTGGCATTTAGTACAAACCCAACACTGTATCTAACGTTGTTAGGATCGGGGATCTATGCTGTTTCTGTTATTGCTGTTCGTTTGTTGACATTTAGGAGAAACCCAACACTGTATCTGACGCTGTAAAGATCGGGGATGTATGCTGTTTCTGTTATTTATGTTGGTTTGTTGGCATTTAGTACATACCCAACACTCTATCTAACGTTGTAAGGATCGGGGATCAATACTGTTTCTGTTATTGTTGTTGGTTCGTTTGCATTTAGTACAATCCAATACTGTATCTCACGTTGTAAGGATCGGGGATCTATGCTGTTTCTGTTATTGCTGTTGGTTTGTTGACATTTAGGAGAAACCCAACACTGTATCTAACGTTGTAAGGATAGGGGATCTATGCTGTTTCTGTTATTGCTATTATTGTTGTTGGTTCGTTTGCATTTAGTACAATCCAACACTGTATCTGACGTTGTAAGGATCGGGGATCTATGCTGTTTCTGTTATTGCTGTTGGTTTGTTGGCATTTAGTACAAACCCAACACTGTATCTAACGTTGTAAGGATCGGGGATCTATGCTGTTTCTGTTATTGCTGTTGGTTTGTTGGCATTTAGTACAAACCCTACACTGTATCTAACGCTGTAAAAATCGGGGATGTATGTTTATTCTGTTATTGCTGTTGGTTTGTTGGCATTTAGTACATACCCAACACTGTATCTAACGTTGTAACGATCGGGGATCAATACTGTTTCTGTTATTGCTGTTGGTTTGTTGGCATTTAGGAGAAACCCAACACGGTATCTTACGTTGTAAGGATCGGGGATCTATGCTGTTTCTGTTATTGCTGTTGGTTTGTTGACATTTAGTACAAACCCAACACTGTATCTGATGTTTTAAAGATCCGGGAGCTATGCTGTTTCTGTTATTGCTGTTGCTTTGTTGATATAAAGTACAAACCAAACACTGTATCTAACGCTGTAAGGATCGGGGATCTATGCTGTTTCTGTTATTGCTGTTGGTTTGTTTGCATTTAGTACAAACCCAACACTGTATCTGATGTTTTAAAGATCCGGGAGCTATGCTGTTTCTGTTATTGCTGTTGCTTTGTTGATATAAAGTACAAACCAAACACTGTATCTAACGCTGTAAGGATCGGGGAGCTATGCTGTTTCTGTTATTGCTGTTGGTTTGTTGGCATTTAGTACAAACCCAACACGGTATCTAACGCTGTAAGGATCGGGGATCTATGCTGTTTTTCTTGTTTCTGTTATTGCTGATGGTTTGTTAGCATTTGTTTCAAGTCCTCCAACAACAAAAAAAGGATTTGGTCCTAGATTTTTGCACCGATTTTGCAAAATGCGCATCTATTTGCCGATGTTCTACTGACACCTACTACGTCAGAGTACGTAAATTATGGACATACATTTACAAGTGAAAGTTACTTCCCTTTAATCACAATCAGTTTTGTTTGCAGTCGTTTGGTTTTCAAGTCGCATCGGAATGTGTAATTACGTCACCAACAGTGCTTGATAGTAATGAATATATCCACGTGACTGCGTGATACGTGTATATATGTGCATATCAACGAAGTGCGTACTTCTACAGCATAACAGTTTTAATAAGTCAAATGACGTAATAACTTTCTTACATTTTATTTTCAATGCATTTATATCATTATAAAAAAAACAACAACAAAACCGGACAAAACAATGAATTTCAGGACGTTTTATTTTTACTAAACATTTAAAAGTAATAGATATTTCATAACTAAGTTTAGTTGTAAATTTGGGATTTTACAATATTTTATTGCATAGGTACAGTATGACAGTTGTAACCTTAAGATTCAGTGTCGCACATTAACACAGGACATACTATTTAAAACAATTTTCAGTTATTCCATGATACATTATACAATATGTAAATTGTATTTAAAGTCGGTGTAAAATATAGACGACATTAGCGCGATATGGTCAGTGACCGGCATTAACATTCACATCATATCACACAATACAATTATTGCAGTTTGGCATTAAACGTCTTGCACCATGTGTCTGGGCTCAAATTCTTTCCTTGTTTAAGATATGCAATTATAAAGAAAAAAAAGTATACATTAACCATTTTTTTTTAAAAAAAATCAATGGTTTTCAATGATACCTATCAATTTCCAGATTAACAAAATGTCAACTATTCGCCCACGATGCGGTTCGAACCAACAAATATGAAATGACACAAAATTGCCCAGAAATCTGGTATCAGCATCCAATATTCAGTGGTGATTTCTAAAATACTGCACATTTAACACATGGTAGGAAAAACTAAATCACTATAATACAAAGCCCTGAAAAAAGAAGAAAAAGAGATCTTAAGTTTTATTTCTACCTCCTTCATATGTAGGTCCCGAGTACTCAACAGAGATAATAGTGGTGTGAGTCCTTAACATGGTATATCAAAATGTAAGAAACTGGTATGATATCACAAGGTTAAATATATATAGTTATTCTGAAATTCAAGTCTAGTTATATGCATTAATGTATATTGCACCAAAACGAACATGCTATACTACATCTCTTTAGTACTGAAGGGCCTTCCCATTGTGTTTCATAACATATTATGAAGTCAAACATATTCTGTACTGACAATGCTGCGTGCACGTATGTTTAAGCTTCATATGACAATACGCTCTTGTACCATTATACATGTAACATGACTGATCACACGTGGGTTAACACACGCAGTCTTTGCACTATTTGAAGTTAAGCGTGTTATTGTTCACCGTTACATGTATATCAAACATGTTACAGATAAATTGTTATAACATGTTACAAATAGATTGTAAAACATGTTACAGATAGATTGTAAAACATGTTACAAATAGATTGTTATAACATGTTACAGATAGATTGTTATAACATGTTACAGATAGATTTTATAACATGTTACAGATATATTGTTATCCAATATATTGATTATTTTAATGACATTATATGAGAGACTTTTAAATGTTTAATCAATTCATCTGTGACAGTATCCCATCAACGGAGGCCAGGTCGCCGACCTATGTTGCTGTCGAAAAGTATATGTCTTACATTACTATATAACACGATAAACAGAAAGGACTAGAGAAATAGAAGAGCATGTATGTGATGAACTGAAATCGTTTCGGGCAATTAGGTGTATTGTTAGTGTATCAGCTCGAAGTGTAAAATAAGTAATTTAAACAACTCTACAAAATTATTATGATATAATAAGAAATATAAATGTTTGTCAGTTCATTAATATAGAAACCAAATGTAACTTATTTTGAAAACGGTTTGAAAAGAAAAGAGTTTTATGATAATAAACTTCATCTAAATGCAATTAAATAAAATTTATTATCCAAATAGATCCATTTTTATATAAAAAAAGAAACCTATATACAAAATAAAGCCATAGAAGATAATTTAATTTATTATATTAAAACAAAAAGAATAGAAAAAATAAGCAGATCACATAGTTTTGTAGTGTTACAAACATAAACGTTGCCAATTTTTTATAGTGAAACATTCAAAATGCAAAACAGATTCACAGTTAATTTAGTAAAACATACAAATCCTTGCTTTATGTGCTAAAACACACATTCAATGATCGGTAAAGCTATGTTAACTACTTCATCTATATTTAATACAAAGATAATAAAAGCAACATGAAATAATGTTTCAGTTATGTGGTCACATAGCTGTGTACTTCAAAGTCACACTTTACAAACAAATGTAAATACAAGGTTATGAAAAAAAGGTCAAACTTTGTTATAACGTTTAACCTAATAAATCTATTGATTGATTGAATATTAAGCGTCATTTTTATATCATCGGAGCTAAAAGATGATCAGTTAACCTAACCACAGTTTCCAGGGACCCTGAAAGGTTAACCAGTACTCAAGCACACCACATCTCCGCGATTAACTGACAACTTTCCCACTTGAATCAATGAGAGACGATGATAATGAGACAAAATGTTGTATATCAATCATCTCGGAGACTGTTGCCGGGCGGAGATTCGAACACTCGACCCCTGGATTGATAGTCAGACGTGCTACCGACTGCGCTTATCGGACCTGACTAATAAATCCAAAACATGCACTAACCTTTCTTATGAAAATACTTATCCATCAATCTTTAATCACAACAATGCTTATATAACATTATAATAATAATCTCATAATTATAAATCAAAATCCCCATGAATATCGGATAATCGATCAAACTCGTCTTCGATTTTCACCTTCACCAATCCTGGGTTTCTTAAAAGTGTATAAGCTTTTAACCACCTCATTTTTGCTTTTTTTCGAGTACCAAAAGTCCTTGAACTGGATGGTATTGATCTTCGGAAAGTCTGATTCTCTAGAGAGCTAATTGAATCGTGACTGCCGTAGTTATGTAAATGGACGTGGTGGTGGTCAACACTATCAATTAAAATATAACAGAATGCCAGCATCACAGGGTGCCGGTGACATACCTCGATATGTAAAAAACTAGTATAATACATATAACCTGAAATGAAATGGAAATACATTTAAATATGTCACTGATGATCGTAGTATGCTGAAATGAATGCTAAATTATATTCTTTTGTTTTTTTCTTCTTTTTAAATGTAGAGAACATTGATTTAAATTATATATAAAGTAAACAAACAATTTAAAAGAACCAATGTTTTAATGTAATTATGTACTATGATTTTAATTTGAATTAAAATCCATACCTTAGCACCACTGATTCTAGCAAGACAATACATATGACCTTTCTTTGACAATTTCAAGAAAAGAAATATTATAAGCAACCCTTTAGTCGTTTTATTCTGTTATTGTTTTTAATAATCATGCAGTAATGATATATAAGAAAAAAAATGTTTAAAGACCGGAGTAACCTTGTAAAGGCTAGCAGCACTGACAAATGTTCATATACACTGAATTTTCTGTACTCGTTGGAAGGAAATTACCAGTGGAGGATTATTCAGAAAATCAAACGTCATGCATTTGGTTGATACCTGGCAGATCTGTCATTGAATGTGTGATATTTATGTCATGTAAATTTGAAAACAATCAGAACTTTATAAGTTTCTCATTCAAAAATCCAAAAACATGTACCAGACATTTATTGCAGCATTGCATGAATCTTATCTTATCTGTATCCCGGTCCATGTTTGATACTTTTCCATGGGACCAAACGTGCCCAGTCTAACCAAGAAGAAAACTTTCAAAAACACCGCTTTTACCAGACATTAGTTGGACTTTGCAAGACTCATGCAACATTTGGTAACCTACCGCGATACCACATCTACCCAGTTTAGCCAAGAAAAAAAACCCCACTAAACCACAGCTCCTTAACTATTAGTTAAACAATTGCACGAAGCTTTCAACTTACCAGTATCCCACGTTTGGTAACCTTCCATAAGACCACATTTATCCAATCTGGCCAAGAAGAAAACGCCTAATATAACGCCTTTCAAAATAGTAAGAAGACAGCCGAATATTCCAAGGACAATGTAAAAGAAAAAGAGGAAGTAGGAAACGTTGTGATAGATCTTCCTGAAAAGAAAACAACAGAACAGTTAATGTACATAGCCAAACAGTAAATAAACAGTCATGCAGTTATGAAGCATTTGGGCTTAAATCTAAATATGTTAATAGACAAAATGTAAAACAGTTTTTTTATAAACAAAAACGTCCCTTTCTTATATAATAAAATAATGGTTTAAAGTGGCATCACCAACGTTCAGTTATAAAGTAAGAAACAACTTGTTTATAAAAGGCAAATATTTTTGTGAATTTTCCTGGCCTTTGATACATTTATAACGGCCGATGCCTCTCTTGCATCTGAATAAAGTGTGTTTTAAATCTAACTTTAATGATCAGTAATTATAATATGTAAATTAGCTGTTCTACTAATGGAAATGGTCGCAAAACTTCCAATTCAATCGTATATCCTCGGCCAATTGCTTCGCCCTTCAGTATTAAAACGGTCGCTAGTCATTATGCAAAGGTTTATAATGTATTATAATATTTAAAATAACCAACCTATTATCTAGCGCAAGAACCGCCACAGTAGTTTCGCTGCCCGTATTGTCTAATGCAGTCCTTCTTTGAAGTAAGAATCGAGCGAAGATCATTTGAAGTAATATTAAACCTTGTAATATAAGGACACCGGGTCTGAAAAAATACATAAAATCATATATGCAATTTAATAACTCGATGTATATCGGTAAACAAATAAATAACAGCAGGACGACAGACGACGAGACGATGGCGATTAGGCTTCCTAAACAATTGTAAAAGTTTAAAATGACTGCATAAACGCATTAGATAAAACATAAATGACTATAAACCAAATTCGCTATTGTGAAGGAACTACGTTATTTTATTTATAGTTAGAATCGTCCACTCCAGGTAACATAACGCTATTGAACATATTGTATTGTATAATTTATTAAACAGATAAATGTGGTGTCGTCCATAATACGGTAGGTTCCATCTAAAAATAGAATTACGAAGTTTCCAAATAGCGTATTGGGTTAATATACATCGTAAAGAATGTATCCATCCAAAATAGAATTACGAAGTTTCCAAATAGCGTATTGGGTTTATAATGTATCCATTTAAAATAGAATTACAAAGTTTTCAAATAGCGTATTGGGTTTATATACATTGTAAAGTATGTATCCATCTAAAAATAGAATTAAGTAGTTTCAAAATAGCGTATCAGGTTTATATACATTGTAAAGTATATATCCATCTAAAAATAGAATTACAAAGTTTTTTTCAAATAGCGTATTGAGTTTATATACATTGTAAAGTATGTATCCATCTAAAAATAGAATTACGTAGTTTCAAAATAGCGTATTGGGTTTATATACATTGTAAAGTATGTATCCACCTAAAAATAGAATTACGAAGTTTCAAAATAGCGTATTGGGTTTATATACATTGTGAAATATGTATCAATATAAAAACTATCTCTGTTTTCAATAAATAAACGACTGAACCAGTGTGAGATTACGAATCCAACGATATTTTTTTATTTTAATTCATATAACTGCGATAACTCGGCATACAAGTTAATGTAATAAAATAGTAATAAAAACAAATAAAATACACATATATATATGTAAAGGAATATATATATATATATATATATATATATATATATATATATATATATATATATATATATATAGGAATAGTAAAATTAGTCAACAGAATAATTTAAATAACCTTTTTTTATATAATTATAATCATAATTATTGCAGATTAATCAACAGGTATTGTTTTCAAATTATTATTTTTTTTAACTTTTGTTTTTAATTTTAATCACTATTAAGTGATCCATTTAATCGGTAGAGGTGGGCCATCCCTCAACAAAGCATGAGTCAAATTATATCACACACACACACACACACACACACACACACACACACACACACACACACACACACACACACACACACACACACACACACACATTATACAAATGTATTAATCTTAAAGATTTACAACAGAGTCTTAACAAATTATAAACCATAGCTTAAGCTTATTTTTATTATGAAGTTTGTAAATTAACCAAAGCAAAATTGTTCAACTTTTATATCTATGACTGTTGTAAACATTCTGTATGTTGTGCAATACAATATTTCTCAAAGTAATAATTTGTCTGGGTGATATGGTATAAATACACTGGACAAGAAACCATCCTAATATACAAATTATAACTTACAACAAATTACTGATGAATTTCAGGTTATCCCTTGATATGAAATCGAACACAGGAAGGACGATCATGTATGCAAATATAAAACAGGTGATCACCAGAACGGCAAATACAACAACATAACCTGAAATATACAAAAATTAGACAACACGAATACAGATCGATATTACATGTGTCCCTCAGGCCTTATATGGCTTCCATCACACCTATCCACCTTAATATTAGAACTGCTTTCGTGTTTAGATCGCGTGAAAAAGGACGTTTAAGAACTGTAATAATCGTTTCACTATAACAATGACACAAATACATAAATCCAAATACTAAGCAGCGGGTTCCTACTGTATTATCTAGATTTAGTCTTATGGTCGATAAATCCTTATACTATCATTGAACAAATCGCTCACATGTTTATCTGCATACATGCATATTTGCGTGTCTGCCTTTCTGGTTGTTTATCGTATTACTAATCTTCTGACCGGCTCTCCAGCAACCTGCAGTTGCATGTTACAATATACTCTTCATTTCTACATTATATCCGTCTCACTACATACTTGCGCCCCTTTTTTTGCCACGGTAACACGATTATTGCGTTTAACAAAGTCTTGTGTAATTTGGTTTGAAACATTTTCAAAATAGTTCATAGTGGCTGTGATTTCTTTGCTACAGGTGAGTAGAACAAAAGCTGACAAAGCATATACTGCAGTAAGACATCGATCACTGGTATTAAAAAGGTGATTTTTATATAATTTAACTTTGTAACATTTTAAAGTCAGAGTAGTTATTACATTAGTAAACATTTACTCTACCTTAGATAAAAGTAACAGGACAAACAACGTAATGAACTCACCCCACAGTATATAAGCTATTTGTGATCCTGCGTATGACAGGCTATCCGACTGAAATGTAAAACAAATGTTTTCGCAACTGCATGTCATAAAAATATCAATGGTATTAAAAACAACAAAATATTAATTATAGTAATAAAATAATTATCATGATAAAAATAAAAATAAATAATACTAATAATAATAACAATGATGACCTTACTTCACGGAGAAACTCATTTCGATCAAGTCCAAATTTCCGTCCATGAAGTCCCCAATAACAATGTTTAAACAAAAACATGTAACATTAAATAATTAAAAATTACAATAATGATTATATACATGATTTTGAAATATAACTACCTATTTGTACAAAATACGTTTTGGTTGGCTTTGTTTGAACTTAGATATAAATGTCAATACTGTGGTTTATACATCAGTGTTTGCTTTAAAAAAGAGAGTAAATCGTGGTTTCCCAAATCTTGATGTGTATTATCGAAAGCGAATACCTGTTGGAGATATGCTGGCTGTTGCATATTGCATTACCTTTCAAGAAAACGCACTATACGAAACATACTTTTGTTCTTTGTTGCGTTTTAGGCATAGCCATTGGCGGGAAACAGAAAGTGCTTACTTTGGGTAGTCGCATAATGGCGGTGATAAATAACCACTGTTACATTTTACTTAAAAATGCATTTTCATTTTTTAAATATTCATTTTGTGATTTAAATGACAGCATTGTTATATTTGGAACATTTTGAAAAAAGTTTAATGTTTTAATTGTGAATTAAGAAAAAAAAAATGTTTGGGCATTGGGAGTATCACACAATGAATACTATACCTTTTCAACATATGCGTGCTGGAACAGAACTCAGAAACATGACCCCCACTTTAAATTATATATTGGCACGTGGGATCCCCAACAAACAATGAAATGTAACTGACCCTTCTTTGTTTAGGCCTTTCTATGAAAGAACATATAATGTTAACATATTTTATTCACTATAGAAAATTAATAGTGGGCTAACATTTTTATACTTCCAATGGATCAACTCCTCGTGTATTTTACATTGTTTTGGTTATAGTTTTAGTGCAAAGAATGAAACAATTAATTCTAATACTAGCCGTATAAGACTTCCAGTAGTATTTGAGAATATTGTAATTTGGAATATCGAATATTGTTTAATCTGAACACATCTTTAATTTGGATTAGCGTTGTACTATGACATGTAATATTCTCAGATATAACAAGTTTGTCAAGCAATACTTATAAGTATATATATTGGACGTCTATAGTATTACGTCCAAACGGCAAATGTCTGAAGTTCCCCTTGTACATTTTCTTAATATTACTTCTACAGTTTGTCCAGCTATAATTACTAGTATAAATATTGGACGTCTGGTATTACGTCCAAACGGCAAACGTTTGAAGTCCCCCTTGTACAATTTCTTGATTTTACTTCTATAGTTTGTCCAGCTATACTTACAAGTATAAATATTAGACGTCTAGTATTACGTCCAAACGGCAAATGTTTGAAGTCACCCTTGTACATTTTCTTATATTACTTCTAAAGTTTGTCCAGCTATACTTACTAGTATAAATATTGGACGTCTAGTATTCCGTCCAAACGGCAAATGTTTGAAGTCCCCCTTGCACATTTTCTTGATATTACTTCTAAAGTTTGTCCAGCAATACTCAAAAGTATAAAAATTGGACGACTAGTATTACGTCCAAACGGAAAACATTTGAAGTCCCCCTTGTACATTTTCTTGATATTACTTCTGTAGTTTGTCCATCAATACTTACAAGTATAAATATTTGACGTCTAGTATTAAGTCCGAACGGCAAATGTTTGAAGTCCCCCTTGCACATTTTCTTGATATTACTTTTAAAGTTTGTCCAACAATACTTACTAGTATAAATATTTGACGTCTAGTATTACATCCAAACGGCAAATGTTTGAAGTCTCCCTTGTACGTTTTCTTGATTTTACTTCTATAGTTTGCCAAGCTATACTTACTAGTATAAATATTGGACGTCTAGTATTACGTCCAAACGGCAAATGTTTGAAGTCCCCCTTGCACATTTTCTTGATATTACTTCTATAGTTTGTCCAGCTATACTTACTAGTATAAATATTGGACGTCTAGTATTACGTCCAAACGGCAAATGTTTGAAGTCCCCGTTGTACATTTTCTTGATATTACTTCTATAGTTTGTCCAGCAATACTTACAAGTATAAAATTGGACGTCTAGTATTTCGTCCAAACGGCAAATGTTTGAAGTCCCCCTTGTACATTTTCTTGATATTACTACTAAAGTTTGTCCAGCTATACTTACAAGTATAAATATTGGACGTCTATAGTATTACGTCCAAACGGCAAATGTTTGAAGTCCCCCTTGTATAATTATTTTCTTGATATTACTTCTACAGTTTGTCCAGCTATACTTACAAGTATAGATATTACACGTCTAGTATTACGTCCAAACGGCAAACGTTTGAAGTCCCCCTTGTACATTTTCTTGATATTACTTCTATAGTTTGCCCAGCTATACTTACAAGTACAAATATTGGAGGTCTAGTATTACGTCCAAACGGCAAATGTTTGAATTCCCCCTTGTGCATTTTCTTGATATTACTTCTGTAGTTTGTTCAGCAATACTTACAAGTATAAATATTGGACGTCTAGTATTACGTCAAAACGGCAAACGTTTGAAGTCTCCCTTGTACATTTTCTTGATATTACTTCTGTAGTTTGTCCATCAATACTTACAAGTATAAATATTGGACGTCTAGTATTACGTCCGAAGGGCAAACGTTTGAAGTCCCCCTTGTACATTTTCTGGATTTTACTTCTAAAGTTTGTCCAGCAATACTCAAAAGTATAAATATTGGACGTCTAGTATTACGTCCAAACGGCAAATGTTTGAAGTCCCCCTTGTACATTTTCTTAATATTACTTCTATAGTTTGCCCAGCTATACTTACTAGTATAAATATTGGACGTCTACTATTACGTCCAAACGGCAAATGTTTGAAGTCCCCCTTGCACATTTTCTTGATATTACTTCTATAGTTTGTCCGGCTATACTTACAAGTATAAATATTGGACGTCTAGTATTACGTCCAAACGGCAAATGTTTGAAGTCCCCCTTGCACATTTTCTTGATATTACTTCTATAGTTTGTCCAGCAATACTTACTAGTATAAAATTGGACGTCTAGTATTACGTCCAAACGGCAAATGTTTGAGCCCCCTTGTACATTTTCTTGATATTACTTCTAAAGTTTGTCCAGCAATACTTACAAGTATAAATATTGGACGTCTATAGTATTACGTCCAAACGGCAAATGTTTGAAGTCCCCCTTGTACATTTTCTTGATATTACTTCTATAGTTTGTCCAGCTATACTTACTAGTATAAATATTGGACGTCTAGTATTACGTCCAAACGGCAAATGTTTGAAGTCCCCCTTATACATTCTCAGCTATAACAAGTTTGTCCAGCAAAACTTACAAGTATAAATATTGGACGTCTAGTATTACGTTCGAACGGCAAATGTTTGAAGTCCCCCTTGTACATTTTCTTGATGTTACTTCTATAGTTTGTAAGGATTTTGAATATAGCTACTAACGTCAGAATCGATGAGAGTACGAAGGAAATTATGGCAGAATCTGAAAAAGTAATATTTTCTATTAAAACCGCTTCATTCAAGTTCTCTTACACTGCTTGTTGGATAAAAGGACGAGAATAAGTTTTAGATAACAAAACTTTGAACTTTATCGAGGGATTGTTTGCAATACTTAATTTTACAAACTTAGGGAAAACTATAAAAATTAGAAGTACCACTGCTTGTAATATAATGTTTATTTTTATTATAAATATCTAGTTCTACTTTAATGAAAATGTAAACAACATAATAGGCTGTTCCTCACTCTTTTACATACTTTTCTACACGGTTTTATGATTCACATCCAAAATGAAGTAACTCTTGTTTCTCTGAATAATCTTCAATCAACCTAACAAATGAACCGTCACTCACTAACCTAAATCAGAATCCTCAATCCTAAAACTAATCCTAAAAAAACACCGATTAATAATCATCGATCCTTTATAACACTGCAGTGGGAGCATTTCACCTCGTGTGGTCCCAATATGCCACTATGAACCAAACAATCTACGAACACGTGAACATGCTTCAGTGTATATATATATGTATAGTAACCTCGCAACATTATGTAATGCTCCAGATTCAATATTTTCAAAATGGTTCATAGCGACTGTGATTTCATGAAAAAAACACTTTATAATCTACGTTGAATTTTGTTTTACCGTAGAAACTTATTTTAAATAGAACAAAGAAAAAAGACCTTAAGACCTGTTGTAACAGCAGTTATCTCTTGTCGCACAGATTTTGTTCGAACTCTTTCAGCGGGAAGACGTGAAGTTTTTGCGAAAGGAAGGCGGTTTTGCAAAGATTCTTGTTTATAAATTGGTTCATCCGGCGTATGAAACCGTATGAAATAGAAACCTAAATATTCTATATTAACCCTGCTAAATCTGTTGTAGCAAACTGTAATGTTGAACAAGATAATAATACAAGTTCTGTTCTTACAATTGAAGACCTCAATGCCAAGTGTTATTTGGTACGTAAATTCGGATTCTGCTGATGAATTAGTAATGTCGTTGTAAATTGTTGGTAATATTTTCCCCAACTGATGTACAATCAATATCATAATAATTCCAAACTGAAAGTAAAAATTGAAATCAATTTCCGTCAATAAAATTTAAGATTCAAGATTACCATTTCTCAAAACACACATCCAAACAATAAATGCAACACATGACACGCAGATAATAAACAAACAATCTATACAATGTAAAAAATTAGAAATATTACATAAATTATATTTTACTAGTTTAAGGGTTTTAACGATGTATTACCGACATTACTACATTTTCACTACGATAGTCCATGCATGTCCAGCCTTGGAAGTCAATGAAGCCAGATCACATTTTGAAACGGTAGCCACTGTTGTCATGTTGCATATTAATAAATACGTAATGCCAATACAGAAATATATTTTCCGAAACAATAAGTCTAACTTGCCAATATTTACAATTTATTTGAGATAATGTAGTTAAAACATTTTTACCGAACATGCTGAGCAGAAAACACTTAATGAAATAGCATCACTTAAACTGTTAAAGCTAGACCATAATGCAGGTATATACTTAACACGTCATCAACATATTACAAAACAATAGGGATGACTTGGCCTATAACACGTTAATGGAGCAATTGGTCTCTCATCCAAAGTCATCGCTAAAAGTCATCATGTATAACTGGCAGTTTTAACATTGAGCAATACATGCTTGCAATGCTCTTGGAAAGCATGGTCTTTGTATGACAATCGTGATAAGAGTATAAATAATAAGTTTAAAGTGTTTCGTGCAAAAGCAGAGAGTAAGAGAACGTCCTGGAGAGATTACGTCTCTAGGCCTAATTCTCGTACTGCCCTTAAGAAGGCGTGGGACATGGTCCGAAAAATTAACAGTAAGGGTACTCAAGGTTGCGTAAACGACAGATCAAGGACATATGACAGTTAACTTTATTAATAAATCTGGATAAATAAAAACAATGTAATCAAATAAGATGTGAAAAAGAATACATGTTTACCTGATATGAACAAATCAAAGCCACTGTTACTATGTATATGACCTTTGGTGAGTATTTGAATGTAGGGTCGTTCATATAAAAGTATCTTGACAAAATATACCTAAAATTAAAGATTTCATCACTTTGATATATATTAAAATTCAAAATATAATGCATATTAAACGTCATCAATGTCTAAGGTCATTTGTAATTATTGTAGAAATATACAAATATGTCATCATTAATAATCCACTTTTAGTAATTTTATGTGAGACTGTCATATAAATACTAGTGTCGATCTTGCGCATTAATCAAGGTCAAATGAGTGATATCGGAACTAGTTTAATGACGTCATCTTTGGCACTAACGCGTGGAATAAAATAAGACGTTAAACTCGGTTCATACCATGAAGGGAGTTGAGGACGATTTCTGACAATTTCTCCACTAAAAGGCTAGATGTGGGGTACAGATGTATTTCACGTGTTTTATGCATTCGGTCGAACAAGGGGAAAGGTGAAGGATATTAAATGGAAGGAATCATATATTTAAGCATGTTCTTTACATGGATAATAAGGTATGGTATAAGCTCACGAACTTTCGATTACCGTTATAAGTGTTAAGATATTCCTACACAATTTGTAAATATGTGATTGTTTTAATACAGCTATCTTATCAATACATAAAGTAGTTCCACCTACAAGTGATTTTTATTTATCTGATAACCGTTGTAAACACAAACTGGTATCTTAATATTGATTGGGATGGGGGGGGGGGGGGGGGTGCAGGTTTAAATGCAAATGTTGAGCCGTTTATGTCAAAATAATTTTTAAAGTCTTTAGCAATACGATTATATTGCGTAGTATACTTGATTTCTATTATACATAAATAGCTTGACGTACGTAGCAGTACCCCACCCACGTGACAACAACACGTGTAATCATTGTATCAAATTGTGTGTTTAAATCGTGTTAATATCTATATCTATTTTACTTACTTAAGCTTATGGCGCAAGCTTGGTGTAGGTGTCCCACTGTACTTGTTGCACGTATCGCAGTGCGTATGGTGTCGACACGTGTCCACGACCTACCTTAAAGTAAAATTGTCTTAGTAGTTTATTGTTGTATGGTGTTAAGTGTCACTTTCAACAATTGTTCAGTCATATCGCGACTCTGTCTACTTGAGACAGTATTCTAAGCGCTGTCACATTGGAGTATCTTGCCGCAGACACATGGTATGATATCCCACCCAGTCTGGCACCGGGTCGACCAGACCTAGAACTTCCCTCTAAATGCTGAGCGTCAAGCAAGGAAGCTTCTGGTATCATTCTTAAAGTATTTGGTATGATCCGGCAGGGGATTGAACCCACGACCTTTCGCATGCGAGGCAGACGCTCTACCACTAGACCACGCCGTGGTCTCTTAGTAATTTAACGATGTATCCAACTTTTGTAGGTTTTTTAAGACATCTAGATTTATCGTTGGAACAAAACATGAAGCATAGGTTAGATCAGGATCACTGTACGTCTAAGTATGAACTTTGTTACCATAATATAACAGGCAATGTCTGTGTCTAACAATATATCAGACATCTAACATATAATTAACATATAAACCTCTTAAACTACCCAACAACAATTAGTATTATTCCTATCCTCCAGTACTAGTGTTCAGTCTATTTGACAGTACATGTCACAATACAAACTAGCTCACAAATGCATGAAAATTATAGTTCATGCTGCTCCTTCATCTGTATAAAGGTATGCATTGTATCTACTGCACAGTGGTGTGGTGTGCTGTACCGTACCGTACCGTACCACATGCAAACTACTAAATATACATAATTATTACTTACTTGTTCGGAAAGGACGTTCCACGATGACCTATTTCTGATGATCAGTATTGTCCGTCTGATAAATACATATGTAAATTTCATCATCAGAACACATAGACAAACGATATCGGGTAGCAGAACAGCAATATTCTCACCGGGTAACGTCTGTAATATACATTACTCGAAATCAATGTTACATTATACACGAAAAACTAAAACTAAAATAGAACATATATAAAACACCATTTTTTCCGAACTTTTACGATGTACGTGAAACATATTGATAATTTGAAGTTAATCGCATTTGCTTGTATTTTGCAGTTGTCTTGTACGAAATCTCTACGGCTCATATCCGTAAAAAAATCACTAGGGTGTGGTTTGACCTGTTATAACATGATGTGCATATTTGAGATTAAAAAAAAATCACTGAGTACTTTATACACTCAGTTCGTACATTAGCTAACGTATACATGGACATATCAATCGTAAAGCACAATATGTATATGTTTTAAAAAATAATAATCACATTTACATGTTAATATAACAGTAGTTTTTATGGTGAAGTAATCCCAGATTCATGAGTCTTAATTGAAACACCGTCCTTCCTCAAGTAATTGTCAAACGAATATAATGTTACCGAGTTCTACAAAAAAAATGTTACTTTATTACTATACTTACTCCATCTGCACCATCCGGGCACCAAAGAATTGTTTGTAGGTATATCCAACACCTGAAAACAATATATGCAGTACACGCAATATTTTAGATATAAATTTTAAACGTAAACATTATATGTTTAGGTAATGAGGCTTTGACTATAAACAATGAACCGAGAAAATAATTGCAAATTTTCTTAAACTTAGAAAGAAGACATTTTAGGTAAAATAATAACAATTTGAAAACATTGCGTTTCCCGACTATTCTATCAGTTTATACGTGTTTGTGTATACAAAAATAAGACAACATATTCCAAAAAGAAAACGTAGCATGCAAAGGGGAAAGCCATCACAAACGAATTGTACTAAAATTATCATTATTTTTATATGTTTACATTCCCACTGCAATCGGTCTAAATGAACTATATAGATTTACTGCATTTCATTTCCCAATGAAAAACACTAGCAGCTGGGCGGAGCTAAAAGAATCAGCTTGTATTTCATTGGTTGCATGATTATGTTTTGCTGCTGAGACGTCACGTTGCCGTTAGTTTCATGAGACATTTGCCGTAAGTTGTCCTACAAATGCGTGCACTTATTCAGTTTGCTGACAACGTCGTAGTTACATTTATTACATTGGCTTTGCGGTTTAATGCGTATAATTTGCCTTTTAAATATTAAAATTACAAAAATAACGTAATAGTTTTATCTAAAACAGCTGGAGAATATAACGTAAATATAAGGATTAAAAGCCAAATTTTTAGTTTTCATCTGGTGATGAAAATTATTAGGCTAGTTTAGTGTTGACGAGAAGTCCTTCAGGCTTCACAAACATTAAACTGACCTAATGTTTTTCATCACACGCTGAAAACTCTAAATTCGGCTTTTAATCCTTAAATAAATACAAATATTTGTTTTGTTAATACACATCATATAATATATTCAAATTACACACCATTCTGGAACAACAAAAAAAACATACATTTATTTTTTGTTATACATGTGTGCAACAGTTTAACAAGAGGATCTTTCATATATATGATGATTAATATCTAAATGCAGTTGTTCCTTTTTTATACTTATGTTATTGGTGCACCCGGTATACTTACATATTTTATTATTCCAGGTCTGCTTTCATTTTTATCGGATCATGATATCATATGAACCGCAATTAATTGTTGACATACATATTCTGAATCTGTAACTATCGCTTATAATAGCTTGATAATCTGGCTCTGAAATTCCCCAGGCGATTCTTTATGCTTTATCATTATATATATAAATATATATATATATCCTGCTAAGATAATTAAAATAATGTTTTTACATTACACAATGAACATCATACATGCCGCCTTATTCTTAAGATGATTGTGCGGCGAATCGATTTTTATTAATGTATGTATTTACATCGTCTCCATTTATAATGTGAATTATAAGTTGTTTTTTTAATTGGGTTTAACGCCATTTTCAACACATTTCAGGTAATATATGGCATATCCAATTTTACTCAGACTGAGTCAGACTCAGTAGTCCCTCAGCAAGACACTGGCAAACATCTCACATAAAATCTTTGGAGTGAGCGGGAGTCGAACCTACGACCTTAGCGGTGATGGGTAAGTGATCTTGAGACGGCGCCTTAGACCACTCAGCCACGGAGGACCCTGAATGTGAAAATGAGAGCTAGGTTTTCCTATAAGCTCACCATCGGAGGTTTTACGGCTGTTAGTAAGAGTGATTTATTAGTGAATTAATTCTATCCTGCAGCTGTAAGTTCTATGCATTACTTGATTTTTGCTTCTGCTGTGATTGCTTTGAATGCTGTGTTGGTCTCAAAGTTGACTTATAGCTCCTTATTTTACGTGGAAACATGTTAATTCCTTTCCACTGTTCATTATCTTTGAGAAGGAAATGAAAAGTGTTGAAATACGATTCTTTATCATGCAGGAAGAAATTCCATTATCTGCCAAGTTTATCTATTCTTTATTATTTTCAATTTCAGTTTTAAAATCAACCATAATTCAAAGATACAATTGCAGCAAATGCCGTTCATCAGTATATCTCAAGTTTACCAAGAATCTATTTATGTTGACAAATTATAGCTGTATAACAATCTGCAGCTGGTGTGGTGTTTCACGCGGAAGTATCAGCGAAATTAATGACTCGTACACGTGACTTTTGAAGAATTGAAATATATTGATGATAACACTGGAACAACGTCTTATAACTATGCTTCATGTCAAACAAGTCACGGTCGTGCTAAGCATATGCAAGTTTATCGTCTTTGACACAACATACGAGAATGGTTGTGTAAGGAAATCATATTCATGTCATACGTTGTGTCTTTAACGTCTCACACAAGAATTAACGTTGTACTGTTCTACATATATGAGACATGCACTTCTGGAACACTGGATACATTACCAATGGCTCTAAAAGTGCCTTGTTCCCAAAGATAGTCATCCGTTGGTCCAATTATGCAGAAAAAAACATGGGGTTGACCAGGTTGCTTTTTCACAATTTTGATGGTTTGATGGCACCCCTTCATTTCTGACAAT
The DNA here is from genome assembly GCA_029582155.1 of Panopea generosa. Lineage (NCBI taxonomy): Eukaryota > Metazoa > Mollusca > Bivalvia > Adapedonta > Hiatellidae > Panopea > Panopea generosa. The sequence continues at coordinate 17,019,622 of CM055900.1, read as the reverse complement.
TCTGCCCATTTGTTGCAGTGTATCACTAGGCGTGGACCGCTGCGTGGTCTAGTGGTAGAGTGTCTGCCTCGCATGCGGAAGGTCGTGGGTTCAATCCTCGGCCGGGTCATACCAAAAACTTAAAAATGGTACTAGAAGCTTCATCGCTTGACGCTCAGCTTTTAGAGGAGAGTTCTAGGTCTGGTCGGCCTGGTGTCAGTATACTGTGACTGGGTGGGGTATCATACCATGTGTCTGCGGCATGATACTCCAGTGTGACAGCGCTTAGAATACTGTCTCAAGTAGACACCGTCGCGATATGACTGAAAAGCTGTTGAAAGCGATGCTAAACACCATACAACAACAACAACAACAACAACAACAACAACAACAACAACAACACCAACAACAGCAACAACAACAACAACAACAACAACAACAACAACAACAACAACAACAACAGTATCACTACGCATCTTTAAACTGTTATATCTTTACCAAACAGTCCCCAATGTTATCTAAACTTGGCAGAAATCATGAAAATGTTCCAATGTTCCCATATGCACAATAAAATAAGACATTATATGCAATTTTAACACACAAAAAAATACCCAACCGCTTAACACAGATCTAATTACTTGGGCGAAAGATATCTTGCTACCGTCATGTAAGGGAGGTAATTCTTAAGTGAGACCTTAAGCGTGACAGTTTTATCGCATAAACTTAGTTCTGATTCTACCAATCATTAGCCAATAAAACATCGGTGACAATAATTATACATAAATCTTGTGGGAACAGTGGTCCAGTGGTAGAGAATGGATCCAAGATCAAGGGTCGAGAGTTCGGTCCTCCACCATGGCAATATGTGGCACATGCTTAGTACTGGTTCAACCAAGGATAACTTCGGGTTTGGTTTGTTAACGTCATAAAAATTTGCTTCACAATCGATGTAAAATAAATAAAATTAAGAAAATAGTTTCATTATAAGTGCTTAATGACACAGGTTCACGACTACATGCATTCACATACATGAGTAATGTACATCCATGACGCATATGCTGTTACTAACATTGATTTTTAGATGTCAGAAATTTATCTTGTGTTTTACAATCTGTAACAGTGTTCTCCGTAGCCAAGGTGTCTAAAGCGCAATCTTTAGACCAGTTACCTCTCCCCGCTAAGGTCATAGGGAATGGGCATTAAAAGTGTTAATTCATTAAGAGAGTCTGATATTGTCTAGGGTATAAGGAATCCTTTTATTACCTATCAGTAATAAAGTCCAAACAAGATTCAACATTGCTCCTGGTTACCATGGACTACTATGGATTTAAATTTTCAAGTTGTTAAAATGCCATGTTCTTTACAAAACCGGTGAACGGAATAAATAACTTTAAAGATGTAATCATTTTAAAAGAATGTTTTACACACTTTTTTTTAATGCTTAAAATTTGGGAAAAAACACCTCTGATTTGCCTGTTGTTGAAGAAAACGAAGATGAAATTCGTCAACACACAGTATTCTGTCGTAATGTAGATCGTCATTTCACTTTTACTTATTCTGATGTTGTATGGTGTTTAGCGTCGCTTTCAACAATTTTTCAGTCATATCGCGACGGTGTCTACTTGAGACAGTATTCTAAGCACTGTCACACTGGAGTATCATGCCGCAGACACATGGTATGATTCCCCACCCAGTCACATTTTAGTGACACCGGGCCGACCAGACCTGGAACTCTCCTCTAAATGCTGAGCGTCAAGCAATGAAGCTTCTAGTACCATTTTTAAAGTTTTTGGTACGACCGAGGCGAGGCGGACGCTCTACCACTACACCACGCCGCGGTCTTACTTATTCTGAGAAAATCAATAAACTTGCATGGTGAAGTATTCGACACATTACAATTTTTCAATTAACAGTTCGAATCCCCACTTGGCCACAATCTCCGTGATGGTTGATATACGAAATTGCGCCCCATTGTCATTCGTCTCTCACCGCTGATTCAAGTGGGAAAGTTATCAGTTACTTGCGGATATGGTGTATGCTCGAGTACTGGGTTAACTTTCCAGGATCTCAGGAAACAGTGGTTATGTTTTCTGATCGTCTTTTAGCCCTCAATGGCATAAAAAATGACGCTTAATATTCAATCAGTCCATCAATCAATCAATTGAAAACATTAATTAACCATTGGAAATAAGCGCATGTCTGTTGCTTTGATGCGTCAACTCAGTTTGTGACACATACATTGTTTTCTTTACTGATATGCCACCTAGCACATCGGTTTTTATTCTGATCTGTAAATGTGTTAATAATAATTAAATAGTATTTCATATGACGTTTTTATAAATTATAATATAATGTCTGGATAAATTTAAATTGAATTAAATTAACATACATTCGCATAGAGAAAGGTCTTTTCATGAATTAGATAACTGTTTTGTAATAAAGATTCTTCACCTAGTCTATCCTAGAACCTGATTTCTCTCAAATCAGGTCTATTAACCACCAATTGAAAAAGCAGGGAATTCTATGCCTGTCCCATAATTCATAGCAATTGAACGCTTACTAAATTATGACGTCATTCAAACTTTTCCTGAAGCAACTGACCAATCAGCGTGCTCGTACCAATTGCTGTTCAACAGACCCAATCGGTAGAGCTGGGTTCGTTCTACAGACTAATGTATCACCTAAAACATTCTGTTCGATAAATGATGAAATTAAGTGTATTGCATCAATAAGAGGAAGTTCCCATTCGCAGATAATGGTTGGTTCCGTCCTGGTAGTTTATTTTACTTTTCGGTTTCCCTTATATGTATAAGCATTAACCGATACCGGGCGAGGAGCGGTTATATCGCAGGCCATGATCTCGTATTTGCAGTTACACTACAAAGACAAAATACAATATACGTCATTGAACAGAATATCCATAATAAGTATGTGATATTTCTTAAAAAATTCGAAGATCGAATACTTTTCGGCGATAGGCATCTTTAAGTCATATTACACAGTTGTGATATAATCATAAATACTTAAAAGTATTTGATAAACAGTGTGTTTATATACTATCGATTGCGGGATAAACTAAAACCCTACTTAAGATTGTATTTTTTCCAATACATTCATTTGGAAGATGTTTATAAAAAAGTTGAGTAATTATATAGAATGCTAAACGTATTAAAACAGTAAAATAAGAGATCACTATTCCGTTCTTATAAACGAAAGATACATTATTAAAACTGTCATTGTTCAATCCACATTTTTTTAAATAATAGCTTTCAAAAGGATTTTAACGTCCCTTGCTGGTTTACATGGGCCTGTTAGTTCAGTCGTTAGCACGTCTAGCAATCAGTCAGCGCAGGGGTCGTTAGTCCGA